>RJWT010004356.1:0-33643 GCA_004365215.1 Cuniculus paca | reverse complement strand
TAACTATTGACTTTTTCTTTTTTTCTCCCTTTCTCTAAAGTATATGAATGTTACGTAAACCAAGTCTTGGTCTTTACTTCTGTGTACTAATATTTGTATTTTAGTACTGTCTGCTCCTGAGCCAGTAGCTGGTGAAATGGCTTAGATTGAAATACAATATACTATTCTTTGAATAGCTGAAGGAGGCCCTCTTGGAGTCCTACCCATCACCCCATTTCTGTGGGCATCAGACTGCCTTCTAACTGCTTATACCTTGGATTTTTGCTAGCAGGCTTTTTCGGGCTGATGGAGCCTACTTTACTTGGGTGCCTTAGATGAGCTGGAAATGTGAGGGAATTATTGTCTGCCCTCAAAAGCCTTCAGCAAACAAACTGATGGAGGTATGGCAAGGAGATAGGTAGATAACACCAGACGCTTTCACCCCAATATGTATTGTGTGCTGGCCACTAGTGTTCCAGCAGGGTTAAACCTGGCTTGCACCGTAATTTCTAGCTTGATGTCTCTTCACTGCGCCCTTCTTCCCAACCTTCCTTTTGCCTGTTGTCTCTTAGTCTGTTTTGCTTCCCCACTGTGCCACTAGTATTTCTCATATTAACCTCTCAAATTGTGTTCACCAGGGAAATCTGAAATATAAGACAGAAGCTGTTTGTTTGTGTGCTTCTTTGCTACCTTTTAGCCTTTGGAAGAAGAAAGAACTTTTGTTTTTTCCCCCTTTCTCACAACATTTTCTCCTGGGGATGTCTAGTAATATAGGCTAATCTTTTTCAGGCCATGCACTTAGCTATATATTCAGAAGTGTGTAGGGTATGTGAGTTCTGGAGGCTTGAGTTGAACTTGGATGAAGCTCATATGGTAGAGGGTACTGTCCAACATAAGTACTAATTGGCAATGAATTGTAGGCAGGGCCCTTCAGCAAGATAAGAATAAGCCAAGTAATATTCTGTGGGTTCAGTAATTCTCCTTTGACTTCTGAATATAGCCCAGACACTTTGCCTGGCTTACAAACTCATCCATGTGCTGTCTTCAAACCAGGCATTTATTTATCACTAACTCATTTCATGTTATATGTTCCTTCTCTTCACTGTGTCCTTCTACTTAACCAATCCTAATTTCTTCCTTACATTCTCTGCCATCCTCCTCCCCCAAATTGGAATGCTTTTTCTCTTTCTCATCAATATTAATCTTAACCATTCTTTAAGCCTATGCACACATTTTATAAATATTCATGCTTATTCACACAAAACATTCTATTCACTCCCATTACACTGAAGCCTTGCACATTCTCTGGAAAAGAGTCCCATTTATTGAAATGGAAAAACATGGTCTTAGAAATTAGATGGTCCAAAGTTTGATTTTTAAATCTGTCACCTATCACCTGGACTCAGAGCAAGATATTTACTCTCTCTCTCTTCCAGTTTCTTCCTTAAGTGAGGATAATAAAGGCTAAAGGGTTAAAAAAAAAAAGTGATGGCTAGAAACTTCTTAGGGAGTAAGTGGTGACATGGAGTGTTAGTGTTCTAGTGCCACACGATGACTAGATAATCATTGCCTGTTATTTCCATGTCGATGTTCACTAAGATCTCCTTGTGGTTCTGGAGATTAGTCTTCAGCTAAATGATTGTTCACTGTTCAGGTTCTTCTTCTTTGGCCTTGCAGATCAAATTTGTTTTCATAAAGAATTCACAACTTCTCATTTTTCTAGGTAATGTTATTATCTACAGTAAAGTATTTTCTTGACTCTTTGAAAAGCAAAATAGAAATGTATAAATTTTTGTGAAGAACTTGATTTTAAGTGTTTGTATTTTTATACTTCATATCATTTAAAGAGAACTTCATTTATTTTCCTATGTTTTAACTGTGTGTGTCCATGTGTGTATTGTGTAAGTAGAGAAATCTGTATATAAAAGTTTGAGTTTAGATGTGCATGTTTTAGTCCCTCCCGAATTCTTAGTTTTTCATTTTATAAAAACAGATTAAATGAGGCTTTTTAATAAAAGATAAGAGAATCAAAAGAGATCATTTGGTAAAACATACTGAAGTTTGATGGAAGGAGTGAGGAAAGTTTATGTCATTACTGTACTCTCCCTTCTCCTCTCCTTCTCTTACTCTTTGGATGTTTTCTCCTATGCTGGAAACTTCCTCATAAAGTAATACTGCTGAGGAAATCTTCATTCTAAGGCTATACTCTTCACTAAGATTTGTGGACCAACTTTATAGTTGAAGTTCTCCAAAATTGACTGTGTTAACGAGCCTCCAATTCCATGAAGTTTTTCAGATGGAAACTGTTCTTATTTTCTTTTAATTTCTTAGGTCTGTGGTAAAAGGATGGAGAGAAGTGACAGTCCAGAGTTCTCATCCTGACTCTTTCTGCTTTACAGTTTCTGAGAGCAGTCCCAGCCAGTCTGTGGCATAGGCCTTTGTCAGTTGCCCTGTGGAAAGCCATCTCTGAATCAGGGCGGCTGTAGCCCCTTCTATACCAACTAGACACTGTTGCTCCTGCATTTTGAAACAGAATTAGATCTCTCTAATTGCTCTTTTCATAATGGTTTCTAGCAGTCATGCTTGCCAGCAGTGAGTTATGGATATATGTAGAGGTAATGTCCAGTACAAAAGCTGCTTGTCACCTGTGACATTTTAACTCTTAATGAAAAGTAGGTAAACGTTTCAGTTTCTCATTTACACTAACCACATTTCAAGTGCTTAGCAGCCGCATGTGGTTAGTGACTACAATATTGGAAAACAGAGAAAATTTTCATCATTGAAAAAGTTTCACTTGGACAGTATGGGTCTAGAGATTAAATTTTTCCATAGAGGTAAATTTCAGTAAATGTTTTTCTTATTGACTCCTGAATATCTGTTTTTAAACTCTTTGGTTCCATCTTTCAAAGACAGCTGTTAAGGAATTTATAATCTTTTAATTTAACATGAGGGAACTTAACATTTCTTTGGTTGCAAATTACAAGATAGTCTTAAAACTGATTTAAACAATAGACATTTACTCTGCTCTCCTAAGTAGTACTTACAGTTTGAGTGATCAGGTGCTGCATTGTTCTTAAGGATCCAGACTCTACCTTCCAATTTGGATATTCTTCAGTGTATAGGCATGTCTCTTTCAAGGTTGCTAGTGAGGTAATACTTCTCAGAGCATCACCTTACCACCTAAAGACTAAAAGCTGTGAGAGAATGGGGGCATCTCTTTACTGAGGAGGAAAATTTTCCCAGAAGCTCCCTGAAACCCTTAGTAGCATCCCAGTTGGCTAGATATGAATTCTGTGTCCATGTTATAGCAAGAGAGAAAATGATCACCTGACACTTTTATCTCTATCATGATAGGCTGACTCGGCTGTGAGCATTATAAAGACTGAAATGTTTGTCTGTTTTATTTACTGCTGTATCATCAATACCTAGGATAATGCCAGTTGTACAGTAAATGTCTGTTGTGAATGAATTCATCAATAATGAGAATATATTGTTAACATTCAGAGTGAGGCACGGAAATGAATTTACACGATGCATGTATGTTATGCTCCTGTCTTTTCCCTGTACTTTTACTATAGTATTTTGAGCTTGTTTCTCCTGATTGGCTCTCAGAATAAGTTCTTAAAATCCCAATTTAGTAAGACAGTATTTGACCTAGAGTAATAAGACATTTGACAATACCCTCCATTAAGCTCCTCTACTGTCAAGACTTTTCCTTATTTTAAATCTAAATGTACAAAATATAGACCAGGTTTGAGTTTTGCATCTAAGCATTTATAAAACAATTGCACTTTGAGTGCCACAGAGCATACAATTTTAGTCATTAAAATAAGAGTGGTCAGCCTGGTGTGGTGGCTCACGCCTGTAATCCCAGCACTTGGGAGGCTGAGACAGGATGATCGTTGCGAGTTCAAGACCAGCCTGGGCTACAAAGTGAGCTCAGTGCCAGCCTGAACGGCATAGTGAGACCCTGTGTCAAAAATGCAAGGGCCAGGGATCTAACTTAGCAGCCTAAGCACCTGCCTGGCAAGCGTAAGGTTGTGAGTTCAATCCCCAGTGACACGCACACACAAAAGAGTGGTCTTGGGCTGTGCTAGATGCTATACCTTGTGTTTGTTATTCCTTTTGGATTTGGTTTGTGGGTTGGGAATATTGCGATGTCAGCATCTAACAGGTGTCTATAACCTTAGTAACAATTAGTATCATTTTTCAAAGCACCTGGCACCTTGTTTGATGACTCAGCCATTTCTTATTTTAATCTGGTGACTCAACTACAGTTCACTAAATTGTGTACCACCCTTCACCTCGTTGTTTCTTTGGCCTCAATCTGGATTAGGTTGCTACTGACTATAACCATTGGCAGGAGGATATACTGGAATTTAGAATTCCAAGTTCAGTGTTTATGAAAAAAGAAATATGAAGATTGGGCAGAATAATTCGTTTTAGGAGATTAAAGAAAAGAGTCCTTTCAAAATAATATTCACATATTGTGTTATATAAAAGACATCTGGAAAGGTTACAGTGTTTCTATTTGGGTTTGGAGTAATCTACCAATGCTGTCATTAGATCTATTTCATTTTATTTCGCTATTTTTAGGTATTTTATGTATTTCTGAATGTGGCAAATGAAAAACATTGTTTCTCATTTAAGGAACTGATTACATGAGTTGGATTTTCATTATGTTCCATGTGTTTCCAGTGGACATATTCTATTAAACACAGAACCAACATTCTTCTCTTACACTTCACTCTGTGTATGCTACCTAATATGTGGTCATATATATTTCCTTTGATTGATATGTAGGCCTCAATGTGAGTATATTACTTTACAGGATTTGATAATGTGAGCTAAGATAAATAATGTCTTTCTAAACATCTTTCAGATGCTACTTCAGTGAGTATTTATGAAATATTTATTGAATTGATTGGAAAATGGGTTTGGACATACTGCTACTCTGCATTAATATTTATCTAAATTATATGTTACATATGTACTACAGGTTATATGTTAAATATATGTGCTTAAGTACCTTTTTAAATCTCACCCCCCCAGCTTATTTGGTAGTAGAGTTTTAAATTTACTCTATTCCCTATGATCAATGATCTGTCTATTTCAATTACATGAGACATAAATACACTTTAGGGTTTGTAATTTTGGCAAGATTATCTACATAATCTCTTTGCGTCTTAGTTGCCCTATTGACAAACAGAGAGTGATAACAGTATTTTCACTATTGATTAGGCTGCCATAGGTAAATGTGTTAGTATTGATAAAACACTTGGAACCACCATCAGCCATATCAAAACTGTACTAGTTCTATAGTAGCATTCTGTAAGCACTAATGAGCTCTGTGGAATTTACAATAAAGAGTGTTCCATATATTATGGGAAAAGTGTGTGCTGCATATCCTTGTGTTAGTAAAATTTATAGCAAAATTGCATACAAATGTGCACACAATGTTTTTGTTATAGTTATCACTGGATACCACTGCTTCCACTTTCATCCCTGAAGCTTAAGGATGGTTCTTCAGCATATGGACAGTGTCTGAATGTAGCTTGTAGCAGATGGTATTGGTATCCTACCCTGATTTCCTTTGCTAGGCCAGTGCATCCATCTCTCAGCTGCTGTGGGTATTGGCTGCTAATGACTCACACCTGTACACTTCTCTAGCCCTGCTCTTGGCTGACAGTAATAGTCTCAACCAAATATGTCTAGGGGATTATGAGATCAGGCCCCAAACCCTTCCTGCTCTTCAGGGTGACTCATAGCCAGTGATGATACAAGGGTGTAACACCAGCCTCCTTCCTTGTGGACTGAACAACCTCTGTGGTTCCATCCAAGCTCCAGAGTCCTTCATGGAATCAAACTGAAGCTAGATTTCTGAAAAAAGATCTTTGCCAAGATTCTTCTCCCTATCTTACTTCTTTCACTCCTAGTTTCTCCTGACAGCACTTAATTTATAATCAGTGTATCAGAAATATCTCTATCCTCTAGATGGAATTAAATAAAAGGCTGTGCAGCTAAGCCAGCAGTTTATCTTAGTCTACTTTCTGTTGACGTAACAGAGTGTCACAGACTGACTGAGTAATTTTTAAAGAAGAGGAATTACATATCACAGTTCTGGAGGCTTGGAAGTCCAAGATTAAGGATCTGCATCTGATGAGTGTCTTCTAAATGTGTAGAAAGCATCATATGGCAAGACAGAGCAAGTGTGCCAACTCAGATCTCTCTTGCTCTTATATATCATGGAGTCCCAACCCTTATTATCTCATCTAATCCCTATTTCCCAAAGGCTATACTTCCAAATACCATAAACATAAAATTTGCAGATTAAGTTTCCAAACTTGAATTTTGGGGGGGGATACTTCAAACTATAACACAATTCTATCAAATTATCACCAAATATAAATAGAGAAGCTTTGGTGAGCATCTGGATGGCATTGTCTTTCAGTTAGGTCTATACTCAATTCATAGAAAGTGTAGTATATTTAGGACTCTTAAGCAGAGTCTAAAAACATTCTTTTGACTTTAAATCTTACCCTGATTCTTTCTCACCTATTTTGATGCAAAAGTCGTGAAGAATGACTTAAAGTCTTATGTTCTCCTTCAAGATCCTGTCTACCACTTGGTGCTAACACCTTTGTTCTCGCCTATCACTGCCTCTGCCTGTTCTAGATTTGAATTCTATGCCATGCTATAGACTTTCAAACTGAATTTTGAAAAGGTTTCCTGCAGGAATTACTGTTTGGAACATTTTTCCAATTTCTGAAAATCATTTTCAAAAGCACAATTTGTTTTGTTTTTGACAGGAGCTGATAATATCAGGAA
Source organism: Cuniculus paca (assembly GCA_004365215.1). Lineage (NCBI taxonomy): Eukaryota > Metazoa > Chordata > Mammalia > Rodentia > Cuniculidae > Cuniculus > Cuniculus paca. The sequence continues at coordinate 26,836 of RJWT010004356.1, read as the reverse complement.
ATATTGGAGTCGCTACTATCAAGGATCTCAAGGGGTAATATTTGTATTAGACAGTGCTTCTTCAGAGGATGATTTAGAAACTGCTAGAAATGAACTGCACTCAGCTCTTCAGCACCCACAGTTATGCACTTTACCGTTTTTAATACTGGCCAATCATCAAGACAAGCCAGCGGCACGCTCAGTGCAAGAGGTATGTCTCTTTATTTAATGTGATGGCTTTTCATTTACTTTGTTTGTTTGTGGACTTCTGCTACCATACTGAAATCTGGAATGATCCATATATTTAGGGATGTACAGTTATGCTATTTTGATCTTGAAACCATGATTTGTTTTAGCCTATCTCAGTTTGATAGGCTAATCCTACTTGAAGAATATTGTACAAATTGTTTTTTAACTGTGTATCAAAAGTTAGAAGACATACCTAGGTATTATTTTCATCTATTTTGAAGGGCTAAGGACCAGTTTAATTTTTTTTAACCCCACCAATTTAATTCATTCTTCTCTTCTTCAGCTTTTCAAATGCATTGTGCATATTCTCATGCATCACTTGCCTTCAAATGTCATGTTCTTGTCCCTCTGAAATACTTGCTCTTGACTGGTAGGAATGCGTCCTATCCTCCAGTCTTAAAATTGATATCAATTCCAAGTCACTGAGTACATTTTAATAAGGATCTACTCTAATTTTGTCACTTTAATTTTATTTTGTAGTTTATGTCTCTCCTATAAAAGCAAATAACTCTGAACAAATAATTAGTGTCTTATTCATCCAAGCTTCTAATTCATGGTACTAAAGTAATAAGATATGTAGTTTTTAAAACTTAAATAACAATGCATTATAACCTAAGTACAGTAAAATGAAAACTCTTGTTGAATCCGTTTACACCCTTACTTTTGAGTATATATTCCTCTACTCCTTCAGGAAATTGTGTGCTTTCCCCAGGAGGCCTTGAAATAAGATGATTAATAAGAACAACATTGCCATTTATTTCAAAAATAGATGAGGAGCCAAGAACATACATGTTTTAATTCCAGATCCCCCACACAGTTAGTGTGTGACCCATGTCAAGTAACTTTGTTCTTGAGCTTGGCTTCTCACCTATAAAATAGGAATAGTGCAGATTATTGTAAGTGAATGGGATTAGGTTGGGTAATTTACTTTGATGTTTAAAGTGTGAAACAGAAGAGGAACATATATAGACAGTCAGTTTTCTTTCTGTCTGTCTGTCTGTCTGTCTGTCTGTCTTTCTTTTTTTGTACCAGGAATCTGAACTAAATACCCAGCCTTCATTTTTTTTTTTAAGAAAAGTAATTTTAAAAAATCAGTGAGTGGTTCGTTATAAGAGCTCTTGTCTGTCTTTGATATCTCATTCATCATTAAGTACTTAATACCCTTTTCTTACAGATTTTGGAAAAGTACCTCATATTTAGTAATTAAAAAATAATTAAAGAAAAAAATGGCTTGAGAAATTTATTCAGAGAGTTGTTATTGTGCAGATCTTACACATGTAATTGTGGAATCTTCCTCATTTTTCCTAAGGAGCTTAGGTAAATCTTTTTAGTGTTTCACTATCAGATTTTCTGTCTGTGAAATGGATATACTAGTATGGATTAATGGATTGTTATATGTGTAATATTTGTTTATGATGTAACATGGTTTGCTGAAAATACATTGTTGTTCTGATAGTTATAGTGGAAAATATATGGTTACATTATAGAATATAGATAGGCAATATGTGTGTATATGTATAACGCATGCAATACTAATATGGTGTGAAACAGATATACAATATCTATAACTTCAAATCACTTTTTTGCAAGTTACATGTAATATCTGACAATAGATTGATTTTTCTTTTAAAGAAACTTTTCTTTAGACATAATTGAGACAAATGTTTTATGTAAATCCAATATATGATTGATAGTAATCATCTGTAGGAAGTGAAGACTGTCACATCGCATGAAGGAAGCTTTTGACAGTTAATTGCTGCTGAGTATTCCTTGTGTAGGTTAGCTGACTGTGCTAGGAAAACAGCAAATGCACCGCCCCCATTTTCTGTGATTAATATTTTATGAAAACAGATGCCTTTAAGTGTAGATTGGTCATAGATATGGTTTGAAGATGATTATAAACATATATTCTGAAGCCTATGAGACTGACTTTCCTTTTTTTAATTAAGTTTGTTGGTACAGTCTAGGTACACATAACAATCACATTCATCACAGGGAATTTGTACCTGTGCATGATATATCTTGATTCTTTTTTTCCCCATTTCTCTACCCTCCCTTTAACCCTCCTCTCTCATTTTCATTTATATCAATTTTAAAATTAATTTTCCGTAAACATTTTTCTTACAATAAAATTTGTATAGTAACATTTTGAAATCTGATTTAAGCAAACTATTTTTGCTGTGGTTATATAAACATATACAAGTTCATGTTAACAATTTGAGTAATTTATTGAGCTACACAAATTCCTTCATAGATCTTGAAGTTTGTGGAAGCATAATAAAATGCTCATGGTAAAATGCAACTATGAAGTTGCCCCAAAAGGAAAGGGAAGCTTAATATCTTTCCTATTTCTTAATGACAAAGAGGTTTCTCTGAATTGTGTATTATAATGCCTTGTCGAAATACTTTCAGGAATGTTTTAAGAATTAAATCAGTACATTATTGTTAGCATAAAATGGAATTGTGGACCTGAATCTTCAGTGTAAATAATAACTTCAAACTGTTTGCTTTGAGTAGGCTTGAGTAGAAAAATTGAGAAGCATGTAAACTCTCATATTACTTGAAATATGTTTAGACACACTTTTTATTATTTCATTCATAAGGTACTGCATCTGTGTATTTGTGTACAGTTTTTGGAATTACCAAATGTTAAAAAGAAGGCATTTTACTCTGTAAAATGGTTGTGAATTTTAGGAAAAATTCTGTTCTTTAAGAAACAAAGGAGGTACAATCAGCTTACCAAACAGCACTGACAAATTTGTTTGTACAGTTAAGAAAAAAGACAATAAGCCATGAAGACTTACTGATTCTCCCCTAAGTGAAAATTATTACATGATGGTTTATGCAGAAAATGAGTCATTATTTATTCTGTCACTGAAGTTAAACTTTAATAAGAGTTCATGTGTTTAATGAGGATGTGAGTATTACTGACTTTAGAAGTAGGTAGAAGCCAGTGAAACCCAGAGGAGTAAGAATTATTCCAGGAAAAAGTAAAAATCACCAAGTAGTTAAATTTTTTTGGCCCCTATCCTGTGTGCTGCTGTGTTTCTGTGAAGCACTGAGTTAAAAAACAAAGACATTGGTTAAAATTGCTATGTAACCCACAGTCAGAGGCCATATGCCCAATTATTTTGTTGCCCTTTGAGAAGCAAGTGGAATCTTGTCCATAGCATAATTCCCCTTTAAGATTTTGCAGATTGGAAATTGTAATAAAATCCTGTGATTTTTGTTTGTTTGTTGGTTGGTTGGTTTTGAACAAGTATACTTTAAAATACCAATACTGAGAAAAAGAACACCCTTCATGTGCTGTCTGAAAGCCAAGCAATTCTCGCAACAGCTGCTTGTTGTATTCACTTTGGGGAGGTGTAGTTACCACAGTTTTCCAGAATTCACTTGTATCAACTATTTTTCTCTATAGAAAACATACCAGAAAAATTTATAATTATGCCAAGTAGTGCACTTGATCCGTTTGGGGAAAATCTGGTGTAATTTAAAAGATAAAGCTATAAAATGAGAAATCTTAAGGGTAAATAGGTTGGCTTTTTATTTATATTGAATTGTAATTGTGTCTAATTTGTTTTACAACTCTCATGGGACAGCATACTTCAGCTCTGAAGTTATTTTATAGGTCAGGAAGATTTTATGAGAAGTTGATGTAGTAGCCAATAAATGCAATAAATATAATCCTATTTTCCCTTCACACAGTTACTGATTGTAGTTTTTTTTACCTCTTGACTTTTTAAAGTCTTATTTTCATTTTGTTGAGTATTACCATAGCTTATAAAGTGACACATTTTATTAATGTTAAAGAAATAGTCCATATTTTTAGCAGTCTCATCTAATTTAATGTTTATCCATATCCTTAATACATATACTTAAAAGTTAAGTGTTTAACTTTTTCATAAATACTATATCAAATGTACTGTTTTGCAGAATATTTTCTATTAATGCAAATGTTGATTGAGAAATATGAAACCAGAAACAGTTTTTTGAAGTAAAATTTTAAAGTCTAATGACTTAGTTGAATAATTTGCCAGGTTAGCACAGAAAAATCCAGCTTTTAAATGGGGGAATCAAAATTAATGTTTAAAGTATTTCTAAATTTTCACATAATTATACTTTAGTTTGCTATGATGTATGTAGAATTTGATATTATACTTATATAGAACATAAATGTGAGAAGAGTACTTGAAAAAATTTTTATAATGATATAAACATTACTGACTTAAAATTCTGCCTTGTTTTGGCTGTAAGTACTTAGGGTTTTTGAACAATGCAATTAAAACTGCATCAGAAATAATTGCAGATTTCATTTTCTAGTCTGAATATCTTCTAGAAATGAGTGTTAGTATGTTTTTATGGTATTTATCACATTTAGTTATGATTTTTATTTATAATTTTGTTCCACATCGTGTGCTTTTTTTCCATTTTCAGTATGTGTTACTAATTAATAATACTTAGTTTAGATTTTTTATTTTATACTTACAGTGCTTAACAAGAGTTCAACCCTTTTTTGGTAGCTCTGTGAAGTAACAGATAATCTTGGATTTTACATGACAAATCTTTTTTTAGAAAATGCAAAGGACTGGTAAAATCACATAAAATATTTAGATTGATTTAAAAGGTTGCTTCCTATATATTGAGAAAAATGTATTTGTAAAATAATCATTGAGAAGTGTCATATACTTTAAATCTTTAAGAGTTTCCAAGTATCTTGACCTGTCTCTTGGCAACACTTTTGAGTGCTGATTTGATTTCACATACAACAGTGTACATACTTATGGTGTGAGCAGTTTGAAAACTCCCTTATGGGATGTATAGTTATTCTTAAATGATATAAGAGATGCAAATTATTTTTTGTCCATTCCTTACAGATGTATTCCATGCTGTTACAGTTAAATCCTGAGGAAACAATGAGAGGGTTTGGAAGTCAGTTTTCCATTGAATATGACTTAGTTATCTTGTTAAAATGTTTACTAGACTATAAGGAAAGCTAACTTAGCTATCTTTCTTAGCTGCAAAAATGTCACTATAAATATATTTTAAAGAGCAACTTTTAAACTAAGAGTAACTAAAATAGCCAGAATATTTTATTTATTTACATTCATTTCATTTTTATATGCATTCTTTCAGAAAAATAATGCCTTTGATATCCTTCTTTCTACATCTGTCCACCTTTATCTTACCGTTCTTCTCACGTTTCTGTGCTTCTTGCATCTACTAGGTAATATGACGAGTGTGTGTCATCCCCACTGAAAGTGAATAACATTCTCCTTAGCAAATATGTTGTATAAGAAAGGTCCATTTTATCAAGAAAATTATTTAGGCAGGATATCAAAGAAATACATTTGAAAATATGACAGTGCATGGCCAAGCAAGAATCCATTCATTATATTTTCTTATAAAATCATTTTTCAACTTTTTTCCTTTATTCAGTATATGCATATTATCATTTCATGTAAACTTGGAAATTTTTTAAGCCTTTTTCAAATTTTACTTATTTTTCATATCCAGATATTTCATTGTCCTGTTCTCTCTCGTCTTTGCAGAGCTTCTCTGCAGATTCCGATAGTTTACATCTTTACCCTTTTCGTTTGTTTCTCATCGCAGACCAAAAAAAACTTCTCATATATTTTTCATGATATCCCTGTTGAAAACCTTACTATTTTTAATTTCTTCTACAATCAGATGGAACTCAGCAGATCTTATATGCTAATATTCTTGATAATTGGGTTCCTTTTTCTTAGTCACACCCATGTATCTATCATTCACTCTTCCTTTTTCCCTAGGAAAAACACCCAAATTAGGTCATGTAAGGAAATCTTCCTGAATGCCTTTCCTGAATTAGTTACTGCCTTCTGATTTCTCCTGGTGTACAGGATTATCAAAATCATAATAATTGAAATTGATTACCAATTTTTTGTTGCATTTCGAAATAGTGGCTTGCTATGTAACCCTGGTTGGCCTTGAATTTGCAGTGATCCTCCTGGCTCAGCTTCCTGAGTGCTGGGATTGTAGACATCTTTCACTACACCTGGCTCTTGCTTGCCTGTTAACTTTTCTGTTTACCTCTTATGATTGCAAGTCTTTGAAGGATAGGAATTATGGTGTATTTTTTTTTCCTCTGTTGAATATATGCTGTTTGAAAGAATGACTATTCCTAGATCTTATTTCGCCTGCTTTCCTACTGGATAAGTGCTGTTAACTTTATTTCTGATCTCTGATTTTATTCAATCTAATTCATCCATTTTGAATATAAAAATTTTAGTTTTCCCCTGTAGCAAACCTGGTCTCTGAATATTAGTCAAGCATCATATTTACATGAATCCTTACTACTCCGATGATGCTAATAGGTTTTAAAGGGTTTAGTCTATTATTATATTTATAATATTTCATTTTGTATGTTTTTATGTACTTACATTTGTTTTTTCTAAGAGAACTTTGTTTAGTAGTATACTAGCTAGTCCCAAAATTCCTCATAGAAAGTGGTAGGTCATCTTTACCAAATAATACTTTTAATACATTTTTAAATAATTGCCTATTTCATCTGCTACCATTGCAAACTGTCTTTACTATTTATATTTCTCATGTAGTATTTGGTACATAATGAAACTGTATGGGAACACAGTTTAGAATGCTTTAAGGTACCAATTCAATTTAATAAAAACATTTAGCCTTTAGTATAACTTTTGTTACATTAGTGAAATTTAGATGAATCTTTAAACATTCTTACATTTAACACTTTTCTTTCTGTACATATTTTATATTTCATAATAATGATAACTAGGAAGTTAGAGACTAATTTTATTAACCAACATTTGGTTTCTTTCTAGTTTTTATGAAGCTATATGAATTTGGTTATAATGGTGAACATTACACTTTGTATCTCACTTTTACTTTTTATAAAAAAGGGTACTTCCTTAATCTTTATTAAATAAAGGCAATGAATGATTTTTATTTATTTATTTATTTTTTGGTACCAAGCATCAAACTCATGACCTTTCACTTACCAGGCAAGTGCTTGAGCTGCTGAGCTAAATGCCCAGCAAGATAATGAATGATTTTGAGGCTGAAGTTAACAGTAGCATTTTTTTTGCCCTCAGTTCCTTTTTTTTTCATTTCCAAAACAAAACTCATTCACACATCCCATGGCTTGCAAAGTTAATAAAATATTTGTCACGTTAAATTAATTTAAAAATAGTCCCATAGTTAATGTCAGTGAAGTGCTTTGAAGATGAAAAGCACAATAAGCGTTAGTTATTATCATTATGATAATTATTATCATTATTATTATTACATAGTGTCTGCTTTAAAGTACCTTAGTTGCTCTGGGAAGGCTAAGCCTAATGAGAGGGGTTAATCTGCTGGATTTTGTCCAGAACTAAGGATTTGAGACATAATACACTAAAGCATTTTTTCTTCAGTAGACCAAGAGATGTTTTTATTCTTTCTCCTAAAAATAAAAGAAAATAAAATTTCTTTTGATTCTGTAATGAGTAGCATTGGAACTTATTTTAAATAGTTTGAACATTTTCTTATGTAATCTCTAAATGGATGTCTATAGATCTTATTAAAAGTTTCTGAGAATGTAGGCACTAATTTCTATTCAGAGATCTTTATCTCTTAGTTCTGTTTGAGTTGTATAGAGCTCAAAATTATAATTTTCATGTATTACAAAAGAGGATAGAACATAATTATGGGAGGGAAATATGGAAACTTAATTAATTCTTATTATAGAAATGGAAAATCCTACCTTTGGGTATCTTAAAAAGTCACCAATTATATAAAGTAACCCCAATAAGAATATTTTAAGGAAAATTCTTTAGATTATTCTTTATACAGAAGATTTAAGGATTAAGCAAAATTTCTTACAAGATAACTGCAAAGATTGACATTAGAAGTCATAGAGATGAAGGGAATACTGAAACATTTTAATAAGCACTTGTATGAAAGTCATGTACTCCTAGCCTCATAATCAGTGGGGCACTAGTGACATGTCTGAAGAAGACATTCCCTAATATTATTGCAAATTAAGTAATAAAAGACCTCAAGAGAATGAAAAGAGAAAAGGTGCCTGGAGCCAATGAATTACAATTGACAACCTAAAGGCAGTTGAAGAACCAATTGCTAGAGTGATTGCAACGCTATTCATAATGTGCAACAGCCAGAGCACACCAGAAAGCTGGAACAATGCCTTCAGTTCAGCAATATTGCTTCAGAAGAATGGAAAGAGGGGAACTGGAAGAGCCACTGACCCTGAGACCAATTTCCAGGCAGCTGCACAAACTATATACTGTAATTAAAGGTTTTGACCAGTAATCACAGCAAAACCAGACTACAGAAAGTCTGGGGAACCAGCAAGGTTTATAATGAGGTAGACATCTTTAATGCAAAGCATGAAAAAAGCAGGTAAGAAAATCAGTTCATTTCTGGCAGTGCCTTCAAAAAAATCTATGTGTTAGCCAAGAATATGAAAGTCATGTATTTTTGGCCTTCGGCCCCTCAAAACAAAACCATATAATAAGAGATAAATGATCTATTTTGAGATGAATAGAGTACTCTGCTACTAGAAATGGAAATTTTCTCCTTACTACTTTATTTTTTCTTTGTCTGTGAATTATGTATACTTTTGATGAAACAGTGAGCTTGATATGTGCACTGCTACAGACTAAATGCCCCTTGGGAGAGGTCACCCTCCACTGCACATAGGTTCTGATAGAAACAAAGCTATCTACACCTGAATAATTTGTCTGTTGAACCTCCTCTCCCTCTTCTTTTGTTTATTGGACTCTACAGTTTCTCATTCTTTTTCTTTCTTTAGTAATATATCTCTTTTTGTGAATTCATTACTTTGTCACATTCTAGATATTCACATAACCACCTTAGGTATTTATATTTTCAAAGAAGTATTACCTAATTTTGATTGACAGTGTGATGCAGACTTTTAAAACCAGCAAGAGGGTGCACTACAAGGATCTAATGAAGAAAAATAACATCTCATTTTGAAGATATCAAGTAGTTTTCTTCTAATTGGACTTGTCATGGTCCTCATTGTATTTGATACTAAAATACCTTAAAAGTGGAGTGAAAATTTTCTTTACCAGAAATTCTAAAATCTAAATTTGTGTCATATAAATCTTGAACAAAAACCTTATAATTTTTCTACTAAATTGCAATAAACAAGACTTAAATTTGGTTTTATTTTGTTTTATTTAGATCTGTAAATTAATATATGAGGCTGTGTGAATTCAGTTGTGCTAAACACAGTGTATATACTGTAGTTTGAGTTTAGTTCATATCACTCCTGAAACAAGATTATAAAGTTTAAAGTAATGCTCTATAAAGAATGTTTAGATGGTAAATAGCTTCATAAAATAACTGGAATTATTTTCATAAATGAAAAGTTAAAACCAGTTAAGCCTTGTGTGAAGAAGGTTCTCCATATAAATTGTGAACTAATATGGAGGTTGCATTGTATAGTATAATTTTAACATGTAGAATTTATAAAATAGTATTTATTTTGGACTGTGATTGTGAAGCCAATACAGGTCTTTACTGAAAGAGGCTACTGTGGAAAATCTGGGTAACTTGTGTATAGTTTAGACAAGGAGAACAAAGAAACAATGAAATGAAAGTAAGATCTTGGCAAGGAAATTTTTAGAGAATAGGTAGTGGAAGTATTTCAGTTGTTATTGCCATAACATGTATTTTCTCATCATGTTTAGCATACTGCATTGAAAAGAAGATTGAATAATTAGAGAGGTTCTGAAAATAGGCCAAAAAGATCTTGAGATGCAGGTTGAATTTATCTGCACTAATTTTTAGTGTCTTTAATGGTGTTTTTATTGGTGTTATTTAATGGTGTTATTATTATGCAGAAGCAAATCATTGTGCCCAAATCCCCTGATTTTTAAAACAAGCAAATATAAATACTTCAGTAAGAATACTGTCATGAAGATTTACGTTATGATGAATTCCAGAAGTTTTATTTAAATCAATAGTTATAAAATTTATGGGAAAATTGTCTAAATACTTGAATTATTTAAATGGATGAGTAGAGGTTCATAAATCTAAGCAAGTGCATTTCTTACATGTTTTGAGCAATTAAAAATGGACGTCAATTTACCATATGTCTTAATCACTTGTTGCTGCGACACAAGACCAGACAGACACCTATAATTTAAAGAACATGGGGATTGTTTGGGCTCACATATTGATAGATCTCAGTCCAAAGCTGGCTGACTCTAAGCCAGAAAGGGTATAGTGAAAGGGCATGTTGGAGGAAAGCTGCTCATGTCATGGCAGCCAGGAAGCCAAGAGAGAACAGAAGAGCTGAAAAGAAAGATGTACCATTCGAAGACATGCCCTCAGTGACCTACCTCTTCCAACCAAACCCCACCTCCCAAATGGTACATTTAGCTGTAGCACTGCTATGATCCAATCACTGTCTGAAACCCCCACTTGTGAACACATGAGACTTTGTGGGGACATTGCAGATCTAAATCTTTACATCATATTTTTATATTAACTTTGATGTTCTTTGTGCTTAAGTTTGGACAACTATTTATGTGTGTTTCCTAATTAACTCTAGCTTTCTTCAATGAAGATTATGTTAACTGAGGTTTTTTTAAGGGGAAACAAAAGTTGAGGTCACTAGATTGCTTGAGAAATATTGTTATTGTTAACAGAAACTTTCAGATAATATAGCCACCCCTTTTATATTTTTTCCAAAGGTCTTTGTTTTCTTTTTAAATTTTAAAAACTGTATTAATTTTCTGAACTAGAGAGTGTTTTTTTAATAATTCTGAATGTTGTAGTTGTTCTTTAGTTATTTAGAACATTAATTCTAGCAATACAGATGCAGAAAGTATATTTTGTTGAATTTATGCTAACTCTACATGGGGCCCCATACAGTGCATTTCATTAAGACATTCAGTATGAATCTGTGATTTTATAATTTTACCTATTAAAACAGAATTGTTTAAATCCTGATTTCTTTATTACTTATTGTTATTTGGATCCAAGTCAAAATTTTTTCACATAGTTCTTTAGCTGTGATAATGCTAAAAATTCCTGGAATATGTGTTCTATTAAACATATCATATTTCTAAGTTGTTAAAGCAAAAGATATGACTATATTTCCTGGGTTTACCTTCACTGTAATTACTTTTAAAATAACAACTGTTGCTCCAGCACAGTTTGTCTACAAATATGTATAAGTTTATAAAGAGCCATAATTTAGATTATTTGATCCATTCATTCTTTGTCAATGAAGATTAAATAACTAACATCCTATAGAAGATGTCTGTCATTTTTATTTATTCTCCATGAAGTATTACACAATCTTTAACAATTCATGCAAGCTTACTCAACAATCTGAATGATTCATAAAAACCACATGGTCCAATTTTAAGAAAGACAAACGCGTTGGGCTTGTAGGTTAGTGGTAGAGTGATTAGCTAACGTGCACAAGGCCCTTGGTTCAAATCTTAGTACTCATCCTCCAAAAAGGACAAAAAGGTGTACAAGAAAAAAAAAAGACAGTTCTGTTTTCTATTCATTGTCCTGTCCTGTTCAGCGCTTTTTAAAAATTTTGACACAGGACCTCACTAAATTGGCCAAGTGGGACTCAAACTTGTGACTATCTTGCCTCAGCCTTCCTCAGTGCTGAGATGGCAGGCATGCATCCCTGTGCCCAGCTCCTGTTCAGATTTAACTTAAGATTCTCAGTATTAAGCCAGGCTGTTTTATTACCAAATTTCAATGTCAAAAATTTAGAAATTTAAGGAATTTTTCTTAACAATGTAATGAAATACAGATTAAATTGGGAATTATGTATTCTAACTTAACAAGAAAGATTTGTGTGATTGTATGAAGTTATGCATCTAAGTAGTCACATAATTAATTTTGAAACATTTTAAGCATATAGATAAGTACAGAAAATAATACAATGAACACATCTGTCAACCAGTCATCCAGATTTTGTAAGTGTTAGCATTTACCATGTTGGTTTCAGGTGTTTTCATTAAAGAAACAAATCATGATAGATGAATTTAAAGCCTTTTTTTTTTTGCCTTCCTCTGCCTGTCTCACATCCTCACTCCTTCAGAAGATACTAATATCTTGAAGTTGATGTATGTTTTTATTGATGTATACTTTTATACTTTTGATACATATGCATATTTCTCTAATAACTCAATAATGATTTATGTGATAAAAAATTTAAGTGACTATCTTGGTTACTTCTCTCTCATTACTGGGACAAAATACCTGACATTCAAAATGAAGGAAAGAAAGGTTTATTTAGCTCACTGTGAAGGTTTCAGTCCATAATCAGCAGACTCCAAGGCAGGGTGACATGACACAGGGCAATACTTCAAGGCAGTAGTCAGCAAATGTAGCCAGAACAAAAAGCAGAGAACAAGCCTCTTTTCCTCCCTTATATTGTATGCAGGCCACCCCCCACCCCACAGGGCAGATGTAGCACTCACAAAATCTCTGTGCCCTTCTCTTGCACAAAATGAAGATATTTACAAAGTAAGGATCTTGGCTCTGTGCTGAGTCTCTTAGTTAAACTTAAAAGCTTCTGAAGTTTACACAACGTATCAACCATAAGTGACCTCTTACAGAATATATTTTTTAAATTGTAATGCTTTTTCTTGTATTTTTGAGATAGATGATATATGGAAATCTAGGTCATTTAATTTCCAGTGATAAATTCATAATTTTATTTATTTCCTTACTGATAGTTATTTCTGAATTTTTATGATTATAAAAAAGCTGCTAAATATATTTGAACATGTTTACTTGTGTATATGCACAAGCACTTTCCAAGTATACATGTAAAGGAGAAATTAGCAAATCATAGAATATAGGTGTATCTAACTGGATTATCATTAACTTGGTGCTTTGGGATTGGAAATGATAATAAAATTCAGAGATCAAACCTTCTGGTTTTGAGTCCTTCTTTCTGTTTACCAGTAGAATAACATGCAAAAACTTAAATCTGTTTCATCTGTAGAGTGGGGGTAACTTGACCTAGAACCTACCTGCCTCATGTGAATGGTGAGGATTAAATGAAGACTTAGCAAGTAAGGGTTCTCGATCTGTGTTCACTGTTGTTTCCCTTCTTTTTCGTTCTCCCAATAGGACTGTTATGAGGATTAAATGTGATAATATTCAATGAGATACTTATAGCAGTATCTGTTGTAGAGTATGGACCATGTAAGGGCTTGTTAAAATTCACAAAAGTGAAACAGAAACAAAACACATTCAAATTAGCCATGATATGCTTACATAATTTTGAGGGGGCTTAAAGAATAAGTTTCTAAGTGAAGGCAGATCTGTCCCTGCGCATCTACCACTACTGGGACACTTGCTTCCCTCAGGTAACCAGCGTGGGTAGGGAGAAACAACCAGATACGCCCAGTGTACCCATAGGTCGCCATTGGAGATGCTTGCTTCCTACAGGCAGCTACTGTGGGCCTGGAGAATCAGACAAACATATGTCTTTGCACCAGCTGCAATCAGGGGAGTCCCGGTATAGCCACACAGGCTGAGAGAAGGAACAGCCCTGCCACAATGCACTCATGGCTATCATGGAAGCCTTGGTGTAGCCATGTGGATCTGGAGAAGCCCACCTCCCTGCCTCCCTGGGAACCTGGGTTAGGAGAAACCCAGGCATCTGACTCATTCCCCTGCACAGTGGAAGGGCAGCCAATGTGGTAAGTGCCTTGGACCCCACAACCAGCTTGTCAGGAGGAACCCAGGAAAATGTCAAGATGAAGGAGCAAAAGGCAATCTCAGACCTCTAGCCCATATAGAACAAGTCTGAGAGATATAGTCATGGAAGAAAATGGAATTCTCACACTTGAAATCTCCAACAGAATAGCAACGGAAGTAAAGAAACAACTACATGAGGCTGTAAAAGTAATCAGATCAGAAATAATATCTCAGATAAAAGAAATCACAAACATAAAGAAATGCTGAGCATATCTAAAGAAGACATAGGTAAAAAAGAGGAGCATAGGAAAATGATGGAAACCTTCATTGAGCAATATGGGAAGGAATTACAATGCATGAAACAGATTCAAAGAGATACCAGGAAATAAAAAAGTCAATCAAGAGCTGGCAAAACTGCTTGAAAGAGACTGAAGATAGACTTTCAGACCTTGAAGATAGGATCACAGGTAGCCATCATGAAAGGAAAGATCTCTTAAAAATAGCAAGGAACCAGGAAATAACAATTCAACAGCTGCAAGATGACACAAAGAATAATTTAAGAGTGATAGGTATCAGCAAAGAAGGAGGGTCAGCACAAATGAAATAAAAAGGCTATTTACAGAAGTAATAACAGGAAACTTCCCAAACATGGGGAAAGGATCTGGCATTCAGATAAGCAAGACATACAGAACTCCAACTAGCCACAACTAAAGTAAATCTATACCCAGACATATAATAACTAAGATCCTAGAAATTCAGCACAAGAACACAGTATTAACAGCTGTTAGAGAAAAGAAACAGACCACCTATAAAGGAAAACCTATCAGAATCATGGCAGACTTCTCAACAGAAACCATCAAGTCAAGAAGAATTTGGAGTGAAATGTTTCAAATGCTGAAGGAAGACAACGTCCAACTCAGATTGATGTACCCTGCAAAACTATCTCAAAATTGATGGAAAAATAAGATACTTCCATGATAAAGAACAAGTGAAGGAATTCATAACCACCAAATCAGCCCTAGAAAATGTGCAGAAGGATATTCTAGAGAAAAAGAAAGATGACCATGGTTCCAGGAACAGCAGCAGGGGAAAATCGCCAAATGGCAGGCAATTGAAAAGGGGAAAAGTAGGGGGCCAACAGCAGGAGAATAGCATGGCAGAGACAAGCCAATGCATGCCAGTTGTAACCATCAATGTAAATGGCCTTAATTCACCAATAAAAATAAACACAGGGAGAGTGGATCCAGAAAGAAGATGCAAGAAACACATTTAACTCTAAAGGAAATTCATAGACAGAAAGTCAAAGGAGAGAAAAAAATTGTTCCATGTGACAGAAAACCAGAAAAAAGCAGGAGTAGCTTGCCCATTAACCACAGACTGGATTAGAAAGATAATGGTATTTTTATACAATGGAAACCTACTCAGCTGTAAAGAAGGATAATCTCAAGGCTCTTGTAGGTAAATGGATGAAACTTGAGATCATGCTTGTGTGTGAAATGGTGTGGACTTACGAGTGAACATCGTGTTATCTCCCTAGCATAAAAAATTGAAAGAGTAGTGAGATCCAAAACATACAATAGATACTGTGAAAGTGATAGAAGATTAAATGTCTAAAAAGGGAAGCTGGTAACCATTATTAATTTCCTATTGTTTTGTTTTGAATTCTTGTATGTTTTCATAGTTTTTTTAGGTTTGGTTTTATTCCGTCTTTTTTTGTTTGATTTTACTATGTCTGACAGTATGGGCAGCTATTTTGAAGATAACAAGGTACAATATGGTAGCCATTGTTGATTTCCTATTATCAGGTTTTGAAGTCCTGTAATGCTTTCATTGTTTTGTTTTGATTGATTTTATTGTTTCTTTCTGTTTGATTTTATTATTTCTGATGGAATGGACAGCTATTTTGAAGAAAACAAGAGATGTTATGGTAGCCATTGGTGATTTCCTATTATCCTGTTTTGAAGTCCTGTATCACTTTCATTATTCTGTTCTCATTAGCTTTATTCTGTTTTGTTTCATTTTATTTCTACTATAAGGAAAATAATAGTTCAATAAAAACAAATAAGTTGTGAAGACCTTCTATAATTTTTACTAGTTTTGTAAAATTAAATATAAGCAATTAGTTTCACTTTTATAAACATACATAATGTTTATATCAAACTTCTTTATCATTACCCAATGAAATGTATGTTTCTTTTATGAAGAAATGGGGAAAATCAAAAATCTTCTGATGTTTGCATTTTTAGAGATTTTACTCAAAACCTTATTCTTTTTTATTGTTGTTTGTTTTAGTGCCAAGAATCAAACTTAGGACCTTGAGCTTGCCAGGCAGGCACTGTGGCACTGAGCTATATCCCTGACTAAACCTTGTCCTTTAAGATGTTCTAGACATATAATTGTACGTTCTTTCAATATGATACATTTTCAGGGCTCTTAAATTAGCACAATTATCTTTAAAAAAAAGTATGAAAACAAGTATAAATTGTTATGCTTTAGAAACCATGATAGTGAGGGAGCTTATAGAACAAGGTATAGGTCTACCTGCAGGTTTCTTTGGGCTCTGTCTCGGAAGCCCAGAAATTTGCCTTTCATAGCATGTCACTTGTGTATTCTCATGATGTGATTGACAGCCTTGTTGTGTTTCCCTGCTTTGAAGGTCCAAAAGGTTACTGGGATTATTTTAGAGTGTATGTCATACCAATTCTTTCAGATTTAGATAGAATCTTCTCAAACACTAAAGGTGGATTACGTAGTAGTACTTTTAATTGCTTTTCAAGTGTTTTGGGAAACATTTAACAGACCTTAAAAACTAGATTTTCCAAAGTGTGTTTTCTTTTTAGAAAATTTCAAGGATTTGTTGTAAACATTCCACATGTCTGAAACTTAACAACTAGTAGGACTTGATTAAAAAATATTAGATAGTTAAAAAATGAAAACAGGCTGTAAGAGGAAGAAAACCTATCATCTTATCTCTATATCTCTTATAATAAATCAGACCTGTGTGTTTTTAACAAAAACGAGGGTGTGCTTTTTCCACTTCATTCTTGGTTTCTTTTGATCATTGATCTGGGTGACCCCACGCTCGGGGTTTTTTTCTTCATTTGACATGGACAGATTTTTGAAGTATAGCTCTCCTTTGGGAATCCTGGGCAGTTCCACTTGACTAACCTGCGATCTAATGAGTAGCAATGCAGTGGCCATTTTGTGTGCTTTGACCGAGGACGGCTAGACAGAGAGTGGGAGAAAGGCACGTCTGTTGAGAAAAAAGAGGCAGAGTGATCGAACAGTGTGAAAAAGACTTGTTAGCCCACATTAGTGTGCCTGATTTACTTCACAACAGGTCAGGAAAGGCCAGCCACAGGGTTGTCGTTAAATTGCAAAGTTGAAAATCCTGGTATTAGAAAATGCTTTTGGATCCCTGAAAGCTATTAATTCAAAAGTTGGCTTAACTCACCTTTGAATTGTACCAAACAGTGTAGCATCAAACTTTCCTCAGTCTTGCATATATTTTTGAAATAATTATGTGACCCTAAATTCTTTTTCGTTTCTTCAATTTTTAAGCATCCTGTTATGTTTGGCCTGTTTTGCAGTGGACTTGCATGTGAAAAAGGAACCAGACCTAGTAAGGTTGTTGTACTTTTTATGCACTATGCTTGACCTTTAACCAGATGCTCACACTTTTTGTAAGACTGTGTTTGGGATTTCATATTCTGTTAACCAAATGTAGCTCTTCATTTTGTCCCTGCCTATCCATGCCTCTGTGTAGGTGAGGATATATATACTTGCTTGTCTGACTTCCCTATAGAGTGCAATCAGAATGTTAAATGGTAAAACCAAATTAGGTTTTAAAGTCATTCTTTCTTCCATCTCATGCGTAAGCTATTATATTTGACATCTTATTGTTTTTTTCACCTTTTAGGTGAGTATAAATTTATTTACCAAATAACAATCAAACAAAAAGCCACATTTCTGTATTATGTGGCTCAGGTTAAGTACTGTTCTAGAAGCCTAAAAGTAATCTTGAAGTTAAATTTTTATTCCTTTATATTCAATTTTGGAGTTTCTTTAAGAAACAAATATAATTACTGATCACAATTCTGCCTTTATTTGACTATCATTTTTGTAGGCTGGCCAATAAAACCATCTACCTATGAGATTAAAGAACATTTGATAGTGCCAGTGTCTATAAATTTTATTTAATATGTGTATGTACGTGTACTTACATATGTATGTAAAATCTCAAACACTGTGTTTGAGATAAGAATGAAAGCCAAAACAAATGGCAGTGTTTAAATTTGAATGGCTAGTACTTGCATGAGGAGTATAAAATGTATATAAGTAGCAATGTTTCTTTGTACTCTAAATGTTCCTGCAGATGGTCTAGCCTGTTCTTAAAACCCTGATTTTGGTGCTTTGGTTGGTTGTTAAGGAAAATTTTGTTCACTAGCATAAATATGCACTATGTAGAGTATAAACCTTACATAATAGCCAGTATATGATACTGTTACTATTATGACCTCAAATGGCAACAGACTGCCAAATTTTTTTCCCTCACCTATAAAATGCTTTGGACCTCCTGGAGGACAGAGGCATAGAAATATATTGCTTAGCTCTCAAAAGAATTTTAATTCTTGACTTCATACCACTGTTAACCTTCTTTCAGTCTCACAACTATTCCCAAAATAGTTGTCATTCTTATTAAGAAGTCTGATGATCTGCCTTTTTTTTAAGACAGCAAATATTTATTGGGCAGTGACCTTTGCTTTGATTATTGATGTATTCATGGGTACCTGGAACAACTCCTTAAACACTTTAGATACTCAGTAAATATTTGTGAGATATACACATTCATTTAGTGACTATGATGGGCCAAGCAATTGTACTATCCCCCACTGTACAATACTGAGCAGTCCAGACCCAGTCCCTGTCCCGAGTGGGTAGTTTATAAAACTTCAAGGTAACAGTAGTTCATAATTTAGAAACAGATACCATTAGCCACTAGATGATGGCAATGAATTATTTTTAATATTGTATTTCTAAAAATGATTTCCATATTTTTTGGAATATTTAAGAGAAAATGTCAGTAAAGTCTGTGAATTACATATACTAGTGTTTTTGTTATTAGTTTACCTTTGAATAGTCTCTGTATCATTATTTATTTTTGGTACATTAGTTCTTAGTTGGATATTTTCCATATTTTTATTCTTGAATTCAAAAATCTAATATTGTCATAAAACACATCCGACAAGATTTAATTAGTAGAATAATTATATTTTTCTCTATATCTTTAAGGAATATTCAAAAGCAGATTTAATATATTGGGAAAATGTGGCAATTTTTAAGGCAGTTGAAATAAGAACTTTATAAGAACTAGATTCACAATCTGAAACTATCACTCTGACACCACCATGAAAATGTCTGTCTGTGTATCCATCTAAATTATATTTAAAATCTATTTTTACAGACCCCTGATGTTGTCATCAGGGTGCAGTCTAAAAACCACGCTAAAATGGTCTCTTAAATATAGTGCAAAATTGATACTTAAGAGATGAAGAGCAATGTAGTCATTTTTGCATATTTTCCAGTGCTCATCTTATTATTTAAGAGAAATCTGATGACTCATCTCAGTCTTTGAAAGGTGAAAGATGTGTAAGAGGCACAGTTGTACTAGAGACTTCCATACATATCTTTCTCAACAAAACACCAACTTAACATCAATTGAAATCCCAGTTCTGTATTTTTGGGAAGGATAACAGTCAAATAGAGAGTTGGTGGGTGGGCACCAAAATGTGTGCAGTGAGGCACAGCAGACTATGTCATATTCTTATCCTGGAGTGAGATGCTTCCCAAGTTTTCTCAGTTCATGTCAGGCCATGTTTCGGGTACCTGACCTGGTCTCTGAGTGACTTCATCAGAACCCAAAGAGCCCTCTGTCCCAGGCATTTGGCTCAGTGCCTTTCGTGTATAGAACAGTGTGAACTCCCTAGGCCAACCTTTTGTGAGCACTGTACTTTCAACAGTAGACGCTGTTCTCAGTGAGTACCAAGAATTCAACTACATGTCCTCTTCAATAGTAAAGAGAGCATCTTTAATACAAAAGTATAGCCTTGTGTGTTTGCCCATCGCTTCTTTTATATGTCTGCACCTAAAAGTGCCTATGATATATATGTGTCTGATATAGGATCAAAGTGTGAAGCAATAAGATTTTTTAAAAGATAAACTGACAAAGAGTGAATGTTGTCTTCTGAGCACAGAAACTTAAAATTCATGACATGTTATATTGCAGGAGAAAATGATACAAGTTGAACTAGTGTGATTTAGATCTTATTTTCCTGTTTAAAATATGTGTCAGTTTGAAAATTCCTACCTTTATATTTGGCAGAAGAAAAATTGGCCCAGTGATCTTCTGGGTTGGCTTTATGTCAATGACTTGGTGAGAGATATCTCTTGAACTCAATACTAAGGGTGAGGACAGTCTGCTGAGCCTGCTGCCTCAGTTACTAAAGGACAGAAGACATAGAATTTAAGGATATAAATCCTTTAAGCAGTAATGCAAGAATAAAAGAGGTTGATGGGTCCAATTGCCTTGAGCAGCTGTCTGCTTATTTCAGCAATGTCTTCTTTGCTCCATGGTTTTCTTGCTTCTAGGTTCTGCCATACAATAAAGTTTCTATGTGGTTTTTGCTTTGTCTATTGCTTTGCAGTGCTGGAGATCAAACCCAGAATCTTCCATGTTTAAGGCATGTGCTCTACCACTGAGCTATGGCCTCAGCCCTTTACTGTATTTTTTAATTTAAAATTTGTGTATTTCATGTTTCATCAGTCATTTAGCTGTGAATTTGTCTAAAAACTGTGGATGTGTGTTGTATCTATCCATTTGTTCTTTTGTTTCATATGTATTCATTGAGTATCTCCTTGTATAGTGCTGGTAATAATATTTATTTTTTAGAGCAAAGCATCTTCATCACTGACAATATTGACAAAAATGTGCTGGAGATTCCAAAGTCAAATGTCAAGGAGTTCCAGAAAGGTTTTGAATATCATTTACAATAAATATATAATATAGAATTTCATAAAAGGACTACTTTTGTGTATGTATTTTAGATCTAAGTTTATGGGATAAACGTGTAGATTCTATATCTTCAGTTTTTGGTTTTTTTTTTAAAGTTTCAGCAGCCTGTCCCTTAACCACAGGTGAGTAGCTAGACTCAGGGAAGATAGAGGAATGTGAGGAAATGTGTTTCACTTGGCATGTCTCATTTTCCAGAATCTGTGCCAGGGTTTGGCAAGCCCAGAAAGACAAAGGTTGGCACCATTTCCTGCCACTCTTCAACCTCCATGGCAGACCTCGTCAAATGCCTGTTCTAGGCATGACCTGATTCTCTATCTAGGGTCAGCAAGGCTCATTGCATTTGTTTTTCCTTTTCTGTGTGTTTTTTCTTTGATCTCAAATCTTGCTGAGCCATTAAGTTAAAGAAATGCTCCAAGTACCAGGGCCAAAATGTGTCTGCCCTTCTAGGTGGCACACACCCAACTGTCAATTGACAGGTGGGCATAGCACCTGGGGAGCAGTTCACGTCCTAGGCCAGATGAAGTTTCCCTGGTCCAGGAGAAGGCCCACAACTGGGTTGCTGCAACAAGATGCTCTGCAGACAGACTCTGGATCTGTTTTGCTCTTCCTGTGGGTACCCCACTGCATATATACAGATGAGTGGAGCGCTGTCACTGTGTAGATGATTTCCAAAATCTCTCTATTGACCTCATATCTTAGTAAGTGTCCAGCCCTTCAAAACCTGAGTAAGTTCCTCTGCAAACAGAGATAAGAATAGCTCTGGAATTTGAATAGTGACCTTAAAAAAAACATAGGTTATAAAAACATTTATATTAGCATTTGCCAGAAGGTTGTTTGGCTGGTCTTGGGAGTGTTGACACTTTAATTGCCCTTTTAGTCTCTCAATAGGACAATTTGGATTTAAATCTATTTATGGTAAATGATTTTACATAAAAGTCGTACCGTTCATATTTCCAAAGAGTGGAAGAAAAAAATTTCTTCTGTGGTCTGATACTTACTCTTGCTCTCTTGCAAATAATTGAAGAAATTTGAAAGTAAATTCCTTTGATATCCATCTAGTACTTAAAACTTTTAGAGAAAATTTAATCTAGTGAAACTCTTGATTTTCAAATAAGAAAATGCCATTGTTTTCAGGCACAAAACATCTGCATTATGACAGATACCTCGTAAATTTTAGTGAAAATCTAATCACAGCTCCAAAGGGGCTGTATCATTAATAGCCTGTTGCAGTCGTATTGGATTTACATCTCACTACATCAGTTTTTACAGCAATAAAAAGTATTCTTATTTAAAAGAGGGTCCCCTAGCAGGCTTACTTAATTTTATTAGCATTTTAAAGATTTTATAGTTACCCACCCTTTTTCTTGCCTACCTTTTCTCTTCTAGTCCATAACCTTTTTTCTTTCATTCTTTCTTTTGAACTTGATGGAAACTTTAAAATGTGAGGAGCAAAAGAATGAAAGAATTACAGGACTTCAAAACCAGATGGTATGGACAGCTATTTTGAAGAGAACAAGAGACACTAAGGAAGCCATTGTCGATTTCATATTGTCTTGTTTTGAAGTCCCATAATGCTCTCATTCTATTGTTTTGATTGGTTTTATACGATTTTGTTTTGTTGGATTGTATTATGTGTGAAGGTATGGACAACTATTACAAAGAAAAGAAGAGACCTTATGGTAGCCACTGTTGATTTCCTGTTGTCTTTTTGTGAGGTTCTGTGTTACTTGCATTGTTCTGTTCTGATTTGCTTTTTTGTTCTGTTTTGTATTGTTTTATTCTCTTTAAAATTAAAAAAAAATTACAAAAAAAAAAAGTTTGGTATCCAATAAGAGACCGCAAGTAAAATGTGAGGAACATACCTGTGTAGGCAGTTTTTAGAGCTAAGCAAACACCACTGTCTCCTCTCCTCTCCATCCCATATCAGGAAGTAGAACACCACCAATGTCTTATTAATCACCTCTGTACCTCTCATATGTTTATCTCCCTAACTCCCCACCCAGAAGCAACCACTGTGTTGAACTGTATGTTGCTTGTCTCCTTGCTTTTTGTATTTTGGACAACTGCCTATGTATCTGCAAACAGTATAATAGTTTTTCCATGTCTTAACTTTATAGACTGACAAATATAAATAAATGTATTTTGTGATTTTTCTGTTTTTATTCATAATTATCTTTTCTGACAGTGTGATTCATTCTTTTTCACTATTGTATAAAATTCTACTAGTGTATTTTTACTTATCTATCCATTCTACTCCTGATGGATTTGGAGGCTTTTTCCATTGTTTGGTTATTATAAATACTGTTGCCACAAACTTTTTTTAATGTATTTTTCATATTCATATAATCATTTCTCAATGTTATATACCTAACATGGAGAATACTAATAGGGTGAACGTATATTCTACTTTATTAGGCACTGCCAAGAAACTTTCCTGAGTAGATAGAAATTCCTTTTTGTCTGCATCTTCATTAGTATATGTTATTATCTGGATTTCAAATTTTCCTAACCTTTATATATAATTGATATTTTATAGTTGTTGCTATTAGATAGAAGTTTACATTTGTATATTGACTTGTAGCCAATAAATTTGCTAACCACCAGCCCTTAAGATTTATCTACATGTTGATTAGTATCCTCAAAACAATTATATTTGCTTATTTATTTAGATAAATGATTTTAATCTGGTGATGAATAAAGTAACATTTTCTGTAAAAAAAAATCCACTTGTATTGTGGATTTTACTGTATTAAGGATAAAATGTGAAATTTATTTAATTTTTTTCTATAACTACTAGACGATTTTGTGCCTTTTCTCCACTAAAATAATTTATTGTTATGGTTAAGATCTAAAATGTTCCCTAATGCCTTGTGTTCAGCGGTGGGACTTTTGGAAGCTGAATGGATTGTGAGGAATTTTACACATTAGTGATTTAACCCATTGGTCAATTTATAGCTAAATGTGTTATGAGGTGGGTCTTAGTTGAAGGGCACAGATTAACTAGGAACATGCTCTGGAGGGTATATTTTTCTCTCCATCTCTTCCTACTCTCTCTGCTTCCTGGCTGCCATGGGGTGACCAGCCTTGCTCTTCTGGGCCCTTCTGCCATGCGATTTCTACCTTGGAGCCAGCCAGTCATGAAACCATAAGCCAAACCTCTCTTCTTTAAATTGTTTGTGTTATGTATTTAGTTCTGGGTACAAGAAAGCTGAGTAATCTATTAATGTGATAAATACATCACATAATATTGTAAATCACCCTTGGCATTGTATGAGGTATGACAGCTACAGTGAAAAAAAGGTCAGAAATTAACTTACAGTCTTAATTAACTTACAGTCTAATTGGAGGGACAGAACATGGTTGAAGAAGTTAATATGTCACAAGGGTAGATTGTAATTATCTGCTACATTACTGGTTGTTTGAGTTCAGTGTGGGGAAGAGCAATCTGTGCTAGCTTTTCAGAGAAGGTGCTAGAGCTGAAGCTAAAAGAATGGCCGTTTGTTTTTTTATGCCACTTTGAAGAACATTAATTTTCCTTACCTGTTTTGTGATTCTAACATTAATTTCAATAATCATTTCTGTGGGATCACACTCAATATGCATGTTGTTTTTCAGTGAGTTTATTGCATCTTACCTGATAAAACCCCCTTTGGAATCGACTCTGTTTCTAGTAAATATTATGCTACTCCCCATTTTGTAGGTCATTAGTCCCATCCCATCCTGCATCTGCTAATACAAAATTGGTTTCTGAAGTATTTGGGATTGCTTTTTCTTTATAGGCTATCTTATGCTCCGGACTGATTGTACAGGGCACCTGCAGTGTGACAAGCACTCTGCTAGGCTTCTGTGTCAATAATCATACATGCCCTAGGAAATATCCTTTCTGATGAGGAGCTTGAAATGCATTGGGACTGTAATTCACTCTGTTGTCCTTGCACATGAACTAATTAAAATTCTCGTTCCTTTCCCTTTAGTGTTTTCACACTCTGAACATGGTAAGAACAGTGTTTTCATTCTAGGTAATGGGGTAATAGTTGGAAGAGACATGTTTCTAATGATCAAATAAGTTTTTCTTTTCTTTCCCTACCTTTTTGTGATTTTCTTTCAATTGGTATGTGCATTCATGTTTTTGTTTTATTTTATTTAGTCCTGCAGGTTTTCCCTTTACAGTCCCTCGTAGGACATGTTCTGTCATTTTATTCTCATATAGCTATCCCTGTTTAGAAAATCCCACATGACCTTTACAGTCAGCGCTGCTTCCTTAACATTCTTTTATTCCTATATTTTTCTTTAGAATTCTCCAATTACAGAACAAATTATTTTCTCCTCTTGATCTTTTGGAATTTGTTCCATTATCTCTGCTTAATCTTTATCACCTTTGCATATGTTTTCTGGAAACAGTCACATCAGTTGACATAGGATCTTGCCATCCTAAGGAAAAATTTTAGTGGGTGTATCGTATTTCTGTGGCTACGTAAATTAGCTAATACCTAACACACAGTATCATAATTATACTTATTAATATATCAAGCCATTTAGTTTCATCTCTGTTATCTGTAGATGTAATAGTAATAATTTCTGGCTTCTTTGTTAAATTTGTGAAAATGACAAATGTCAACCAAAATGTTACATGCTTCTATTTTAGCTGACTGGAATATTTGTGGTAAATACAGTTATGACCTAGTACCTTTGACATTCTTTGTAGCTGTCCAAACCAAAGATGCTACTTCCTCAAAGTGAGGAATTCAAAGAATCCAACCCTAACATGCTTTGAGTTGTGGCTATTAAGGAGATCTGGTATTACAAATTGCCAAAGTAGCATAATAGCATGGCTAAGTTTAGAAACTAAGAGGTGTAGCCAAGTTCGTAGCAGTGCCATGTATAAGTTATGTGACTTTGATTTCTTAAAACACTTTACTTCTGCCTACCCAGTGAAATGAAAATAATTAATCCAACTTTGACCAAAGCTTTAAAGGAAATTGTAAAAATTATGAAAATTATTTGGCTATAAAATGTGTTAACTCTGCATATTTCAATTGTTTTTCCCCTGTTTATGGTTTCTAGTTTTGTACCATGGTTTTCAAATCGTTAAGTCAATCACTTTTAGGAATGTGAATCTTTTTGTGAAAAGCAAACCCAAAGCTCAGAAAAACGAAAGTTACATTCATTTTATTTTGTTTGTTTTGAGACAGAGTCTTGCTGTGTAGTTCAGGCTGTCCTTAAACTGTTTGCTTAGCCCAGGCTGACCTAGAACTCTTGAAGATCCTCTTGCTTGAGGCTCCTGAGTACTGGGATTACAGGCGTGCACCACCATGCCCTGCTTCATTTTATTAACACTAAAATATTGCTTTCCTTTTATTTAACTCGTCCTGATTTTTGTTTCTTTTTTTGTTTTTAGCTTAGTGGACCAGTTTGTATTTTTCTGGCTAATTAGTACTGTATACAATTTGGTAAAGCCATCAAATACACTACAGTTGGAGTCAACAGTCAAAAATTTCAGGAAATTTCTACAACTCAAAGCTTGGTGAAATTCATATCTTATTAATTTCCATTTAAGCTACTATGACATGCATATACATTATTTTGTTTTAATAGTCCTTTTTCTGCCTGTGTATCTTTTTTTTAATTTTTTAAAAATTTTTTAAAAAAATACAACCAAACAAAATAAAAGAGAGTAGAGTCAATCACAACAAAACAATGAAATACTACATAACTTCTAAACAGGGTAAAAAGCAATCGATAATGGATACCATAAGCCTCTTGTTATCTGCAATATACCTGCCCATACCATCAGGGATGAGTAAAATCAAACAA
>RJWT010004355.1:0-33631 GCA_004365215.1 Cuniculus paca | reverse complement strand
TTTTTTTTTTTTTTTTGGTTCCAGGAATGGAACTCATGACCTTGCACTTGCTAGGCAGGTGCTGTGCCACTAATCTATATTTCCAGCTGTTTTTGGTTTTGGTTTTGGTTTTGGTTTTGGTTTTGGGTTTTCTTTTTTGCTGTTCGGTTTAGTTTGGTTTGGTTTTTTTTTGAGACAGGGTTTTCCTATGTAGCTTAGGGTGGCCTTGAACTCCCAGCAATTCTCCTCCCTCAGACTCTTGAGTTGGGATTATACACATGCACCACCACCCCTAGCTCATCTTCCTTTTTTAACGGATTAAAAAACCTAAAGGACAGAGAGGTTAAGCAACTGGTTCACAGTTACACAGGAGTCCAAGCAAGTTCCCCTTGCAGAACCTGAATTTAATGTTGGCTGTTGACTCCAGAGCCTGGGTTTTGTTTGTTTTTGCAGGGCTGGGAATCATAGGTATTTGCCTCTACTCTCGGCTATTAAAGTTTTTAAACACTCTCAATTCATCCGGAACCAGACAGAGACACCAGTCTATATCATACATTACACTTGAGTAGCACCGCTTGAGAAAATACTTCCAACCCCACTCCCATTCACCTCCTTTTCCTCTCCCACCCTACAAAGGAAGAGCAGAATGCACCACCATGTGCTTGTGACGGCTCTTTTCCCACCCTTGGGTCCAAGCAAGTTCCCCTTGCAGTTAGGGTGTCCCTCTTTAGGGTGGCAGTGAATCAAACATCATGACTCCATGCTCTAGGAGTGGGTACATGCCTGTAATCCCAGCACTTGGAAGGCTGAGGCAGGAGGATTGCCATGAGTTTGAGGCTAACCTGGACTATGTAGTGAATTCAAGGCCAGCCTGCACTACAAAATGAGACCCTGTCTCAAAAAAATGAATAAATAAATAAAAGAAAAATCACAACTCCTCCTAGCAGCTAACTTCATAGTGCTGGGGTCCCACACAGCTGGTCGTTCCTAGGAAAGCCAAAGTGTGTGGTGGCAGAGGAGCACTCCAGATTGGAATTCAGACCTTAGAAGCTGCCTCCCTGACTCACTTGCTTCAGAAGCCCTGCCTGCACCTCACTGATCCATCTTCCTCAAGCTGCTTCAGAGCAGGGAACCTCCTCCTCACAGGCACATTTCATTTAGTGTTGCCATGATTTGGATACGGTTTGACTATGTCCTTCAAAATTCCATGTGCTAGAGGCTTGGTCCCAGTGTGGTGGAGTTGGGATAGTGGAATCCTTAAGTGGTGAGGTCTAAACCAGGCATGATGGTATGGGCAGGTAAATCCAAGCTCTCTGGGAGGCTGAGACAGGAGGATGTCAATTTCGAGCCCAGCCTGGGCAATTTAGCAATCTAGCGCCTCCATCCCTCAAAATAAAAAAGGGCTAAGAATATAACTATGTGAAATCCCTAGGTTCAATCCCAAGTACTACCGTCCCCCCCCAAAAAATCAAACCAAAAAGAGGTGGGGGCTAGTGGAAGGTTGTTAGGTTATGGGGATTAATGTAGTTCCTAAAGAACCCCAGTTCATTCCTGTGGGAGTAGGTTAATTACTAAAACAAGTCAACTGGGCATGGTGGCACAGGCTTGTAATCCTAGCACTCTGGGAAGCTGAGGTAGGAGGATCACAAGTTCAAATGCAGCCTGGGCAATTTAGCCGGTTACCAAGACCCTGTTGAAAAGAAATTAAAAGGACTGGGGATATATTTTAGTGCACAAGCCTTAGGTTCAATCTCTGGTACTTCAAAATAATAGAAAATAGTAATAATAAGAGTAACCGAGGATGTAGCTCAGTGATGAGTGCTTGCCTAGTATGCACAAGGCTTGGGTTCAACCCCTAGCACCACAAGGAAAGGAGGAGGGAAGGGAGGAAGGAAAAAGGAAAAAAGGAGGAGAGTCTGGTCCTTGAATCCCAATCCCCTTTGTTTCCCGTTCTCCCTCACTTCAATCCTTCCTGCCATGATGCCATCTGCCATGTTGTAATCTGTACCCAGAAGGCTGTCATTAAAGGTCAAACTAATGGAGCTGCCCAATATTGGACTTTCAGCCTCCAAAACTGAAATAAATCTCTCTTCTTTATATGTTACCCAGCTCTGGTATTTTGTTACAATAGCAGAAAACAGACTGATACAACTCCTACAACCTGTTTTGTTGATATGGTATATTTTTTGCTCTTAAATGATTGGTCTAACTCAGTGTTTAACTGAGAGACATTTGGCAGTATCTGGAGACAATTTTGGTGTCACAGTCTCTCCCCACCACACCACTGCCCAGGGGGTGTACTGCAGACAGCTAGCAGGTAGAGACCAGGGATGCTACTAAGCACCCTGAGGTACACAGGACACCCCTTCACCACAAGGTCAAGATTGAGAAACTCTTTATCTTGCTTAAAGAGAAAGAGTAGTAATGCTCAGCTTTAAAATATCCTTGTGTCTGGTTGGCAATAACTAACACAAGGTTGTCATTTTGCAGTTCAACAATAAAATTCATGCTCTCTCTTTCCCTCAACGCCTTTACAGGGAAATGGTGGAGGTTGCGATTGGACAGACTACAGAAACAGGCACAGGCACAGATGAGAGACAAGGTTATACAGCACAAACAGTACGTGAGATCTGAGTTCACATTCCAGTATCAACTACTTGTTTAGCTGTGTGTCTTTAAGCAAGTGACTTTTTCTGTCTGAGTCTCCATTTTCTCATGTGTAAAATAGGACAACTCTTACAAGGTCCAAGCACTCAGCTATTCATAGGACTTCCTAGGGAGCCACCAGAGTAAGTTACGTGAGCGTGGGGGAGGCGAGGCATGTCAGTCTCAAGTGGTCACATGGGTAGCCTGGAAAGAAGATTGCTTACCCTTACACACAGTGCCTGGGTTTAAGGGAGGCCAAGAACTTTCTCTTGGAGTCTAGCCAGAATCTCTGTTTTCTACAGTCCAAAGGGTCAGCTGGTCTCTGCCACCACCCTGGTCTGAGTATGCAGGAGAGAAATGGATTGAGGCAGTGGTTGATTTTGGTTTCCTTGCTATGGATATGTTTCCTCTTTCCTGCCCGGGGGTGGATCTGAGGCTGCTAAAGGTTTAGGTTGCGAGGTCAAAAGCAGAGGTTGCCAGAAGATGTCCCTCAGCCAGGGCTTTTGCTTACCCGGGACTGGCTCCAGGAGACATTGAGCTGGGTTACTCTGGAGTACAGGGCTTCCAGCAGGGGAAAAGTGGGGATTGGAGGACTGACAAATTCTTCCAAACCTGAGAAAGCCAATAGGGGTCTGCCTGTCTTTGCTGCTGTTTTCTCTTCCTTGAGTTAATAGTAATCTGCATCATCCCCTCCTAGATCTCCCAGCACCTGGGGTAGGCCTGTGGTGCTGCTGTTTGGCAGGTGAGGATGGGTGTGTGAACACCAAGAGTGGCTATCTTGGGAGTCACAGTAAAATACTATGCTCAAGCCAAGCAGAACCAGGAGGATCAGAGTTCTCCCCTAAATGATCTAGGTTGGGTAACCTCCCAGGAATTATATACAGCACTTCAGAGGAATAGACATTATAAAAATTTAAATTATATACTTATAACTAAAGTATGTTCAGCTGGGTGTGGTGGTACACACTTGTAATCCCAATACTAGGGAGACTGAGGCAGGAGGATCACTATGAGTTTGAGGCCAGCCTGGGCCACATACTGAGTTCTAGCCTATACTACACAGTGAGACCCTGTCTCAAAAAAAATAAAAAGAGAGAGAAAGAGAGAGAGAGAAAAGAAAAGTTCAGAGGTAGTAACACTTAAAGTACATCACTTCTTAGTCACCATTACCTGTTCACATCTGAATGGTGGAACCATTACCTAGTGGTGTGTTATTTCTCACCTTGTTCCATCTCATTGGTAGTTTGAAACTGGCTATAGTGAAAATAATTATGCCATGTAAACCAGTAAATACTAACTCTTATTCCCTCCCTAATGCACCCCCCACTCAGTTGCCCATAAACATCTACCAGCACATCACTGGGTAGAGATTTCCAGAATCTGACTGATTAGAGCTGTGGGTAGTGACATATACCTGTAGAATCCCAGCACGGGAAAGGTTGAAGCAGGAGGATCACTATGAACTTGAGGCCAGTCTGGCTGCATAGTGAGTTTAAGGCCAGTCTGAATTGTATTGTGAGACCCTGTCCTAAAAAACCATTAAAAAAAATTCCTAATGTCAATTTTTCTACCAGCCTGGCAAGGGGTTTGGAGCAGATAATCTAGTTTAGAGAAATAACTGTCTTGGTTACTTTTTTCTGTTGCTGAGACAAACACCTGACACCAAAGTGAAGCAAGGAAAGGTTTATTTAGCTTACAGTTCTGGAGATTTCAGTCCATAATCAGCTGGCTCCAAAGCAGAGTGGCATGGCACTGGGGCAACACTTCAAGGCAGCCACCGGATCAAAAAAGAGGAAAACAAGCCTCTTCTCTACCCTCATATTATACCCAGGCCACCCCCCACCCCCGCTTCCCAGGGTGGGTGTAGCTCTCACAAAACATCCTTGCCCTCCTTTGCACAGGATGAGGATATTTACAAAGTAAGAACTCTGGTTCTCTGCTGAGTCTCTCAGTTAAACTTCTAAACTGCTCAAGTTGACACAATGTATTAACCATAACAATAACTAAATGGGACATGTCTTACATTTAATATTATGGGACAGAACACATTTTTGGTTTTGGTTTTGGTTTTTTGAGACAGGATCTCACTACGTAGTTCAGGCTGACCATGAATTCATTATGCAGCCCAGGCTGACCTCAAGCTCACATCAAAACTCCTGCCTCAGCCTCCAGAGTGCTGGAATTATAGGTATGTGCCACTATACCCAGCTAGAAGGCGTATTTGCTGCAAGTATCTTGTCCACATATACTTGAAGGCTTATCTCTCCTTCCTCCTTGACTAAATACCTCGTAGTATAATCCCAAAATACAGCTTGATGCCTTTTGGGTTTGTTTGTTTGTTTGTTTGTTTGAGACAGGGTCTCTATGTAGCCCAGGTTGGCCTTGAACTCAGTGATCCTCCTGCCTCAGCCTCCGGAGTGCTCAGATTATAAGCCTGTGCCACCACTCCTGGCGGCAATACCTTTTAGATGGAGTAAGAACAGAAACTCCAGGAGGGTAGGACCTTGTTTGCTGCTGTACCCCTGGCTTCAGCAACCCCTCAGACCCCAACTCAGTTTCCCCCCTTCTGAGTTAGAACAGTAGTGGGGCAGGGTTAGTGTGCACAAGGGCTGATGGAAGGGTCAGCGAGACACCCAGCCGCTGCCCCTTTTCAAGAGTGCGAATCTACTTGAGGGACAGAGAATTTTAAAAAGGAGCAACCCCTTCCCAGGGAATACCTGGAAACGTCTAGAGATATTTTGGGGGGTTACAGCCCCAGGAGCATGGAGGGATACACTGCTTGCCCTTGATGGTAAAGGCCAAGGATGCTGATAACTGTCCTACAGTGCATGGGGGTAACCCCCTCATGTCTAGAAATCATCCTCCTCTCCAGATGTCAGGCATGCAGAGTTGAGAAACCGTATGACGGGGCATGCTGGGAGGAAATAGACAGGTCAGGCCTGAGAAGAGCGTAAGGGCGGCTTGCTCTGCAGCTACAGACCCCTCTGCCCCTACAACACCCTCTTCTCCTTGTGGCCTCTCATCTTTTATTTTTGTCTTTGGCCCTGCTTCACGGGTCTGCCTCTCTGGAGCTTTCCTGTTTATCTCTCTGCTGATCATGTGGTCTCCATGTCTCACTACCCACCATGCCATCCACTCTGGCAGGATCCTCATGTCCCGAGACACGTGACAAGGCTTTGGCTGCGTGCTCCCTGCCTGCACTGATCACTCCAGCTACCTCGGCTGGGAACAGGGCCAGAAGACAGGCGAAGGCGAGGAGCAACTGTGGGGCCCTGCCAGATCTCCATTCCCCGGCTTGCGTGGCTCACTAAGAGGCCTGGAGCTCCAGCCTCAATCTTCCTCTCACCTGTGGCCTGGGACCCTGGGAGTCTGTGCCAGTGACCTCCCCCTCCACACTGACCACTTCCTTCCCGTCCCATCCCCAGTGCCTTACATTTCTCCTCTCTGCCAGTCCAATAGTTGTTACAAAACAGCTGCAGGCTGGGCAGCTTCTCATCCCCAGCTCCGCCCTGGGCAGCAAGTGACACCTGACTCATGACTGCCACTGAGCCCAGTGCCCTCTGCTCAAAGGCCAACAGCCTGTGGCCTCTGCTCTGATCCTGTTTTTCAGGATCCAGAGCCCTGTGTCCAGAGCCAAGACATGGTTTCAAGTGTTGGAACCCAGAACTCTCTGTTCAGATTAATTACCAGGGTCACAGGGGCCCGGGGGCCCACACACCTCACCTGGCAGCCCCCAGGGGCCTAGGTTTATTATCGAGTTTTAGGGTACTTTTGTCTTGGTTTCCAGGTTCTTTCCATCTCAAACAAAGACTAGAATGAAACAAGCAAAAACAGTGGCAATGTTTATTTGAAAAATTAAAAGTGAAGTTAGGGAGAAACTGACTCTATAGAGGAAATTTGGGCTGAATAAAAAAAGAGGAAAAATTAAAAAATAAAATAAAAGTACACCCTGGGGGATACGGGCAACATACTGTGAGGAAGGCTAAGGCAGTGAGCTCTTTGTGGCATCTGTGTCCTTTTATTTCATCCACACATAGCAGGTTTGCCTTGATCCACGCGGCCCTTGAATTTCCCAGGGTGAGGACAGTGAAGGGCGGTGAGAAGGTGAAGAAATAAATATGAGACACAGCAAGCCAGGATCAGGTGGAGCCGCCTCTCGGGCTGGGAGGAAAGGAACTGCTCAACCACTGCAGCTCCTTTGTACATTCCGGAGGTCGATGCCAATTTCAACCCCTCTGCCTGGCAACTCCTTTGTCTAGCTAGCCTGGGCACCTTGCTTTCTGGGTGCTAGAACAGCTCGTTCACGTGGCTTGCCTCAGGCTCTCCGTGTTCTCAGGGCTGGCCTTGCTTTAGCCGCACATAGGTGGTCGATCTCCAGCTTCAGCCACTCCCCACACAGGTTCTCCCAACATACTGGGTCCTCAGAATTATTTGGTTCTGTCCTGGGATATATATGCACTGGGGATCGAACTCACAACCTCACACTTGCCAGGCAGGCACTTAGGCCGCTGAGCTAAATCCCCAGCCCTTGTCTTTTTGAGACAGGGTCTTGCTATGCCGTTCAGGCTGGCCTTGAGCTCACTTTGGAGTCCAGGCTGGTCTCGAACTCGCAGTGATCCTCCTGCCTCAGCCTCCCGAGTGCTGGGATTACAGGCGTGAGCCACCATGCCCAACTTTTTGTCCTGGGATATTGTAATTAAGAATGCTGTTTATTCCCCCAACCAGCCTTGCCACACCCTGCCTTCCTGCCTCAACCTGCTGTGTACCAGGCAAGTGTTGTCCAGGGCCAGGCAATGGACAAGGCCAGGGGCCTTGCTCCCAGCAATGTTGAAAAGTCTGATGGCATTTTTGTTTTGTTTTGTTTTTTTTGGTACCGAGGATGGAACTCACAACTTTGTGCTTGCCAGGGAGGCACTTGTGCTGCTGAGCCAAATCCCCGGCCCTGTTTTTGTTTTTTGAGACAGGGTCTCACTGTATAATTCAGACTAGTCGTGAATTGATCACATAGCCCAGGCCAGCCTTGCACTCGTGGTGATCCTTCTGGTCTACCACTCCTGACTTAGTGGCAATTTTTGTTTTGTTTTGTTTTTTTGAAACAGGGTCTCACTATGTAGTACAGACTGGCCTTGAACTCACAGTGATCCTCCTGCCTCAGCCTCGGAGTGGTGGGATACAGTCGTGTACCACCATGCCCAGCATTAGTAGCAATTTTTAAAAGTCCCTTTGACAAGCTTTTTTTGTACAAATGCTAAGAACACGCTCTGTCACTGAGTTTACCCCTAGCTCTTTTCAGGGACTTTTTTTTTTTGGACTTTTTTGAGACAAAGTTTCACTATGCAGTTCAGGCTAGACTTGAACTCACTTTGCAGTCCAGGTTGGTTTTGAACTCAAAGTGATCCTCTTGCCTCAGCCTCCTGAGTGCTGGGATTACAGGTGTGCACCACCACACCTGGCCTCAGGGACTTTGAAAGTAAAAAAATTCATTCATTTAGATGAGAATTTAAAGTAAAAACTAGGGCAAGGACCAGGCATAGGTTGGATAAAGCTCGTGGTGGGGGTGGGGGTGGGGGGTTGCCAGATAAAATATAGGTCATCCAGGTCAGTTTGAATTTCAAGTGAGCAACAAATAATTTTTAAATATATCTATGTCCCAACTGGGCATGGTGGTATACTCCTATAATCCCAGCACTCAGGAGGCTGAGGCAGGAGAAGCATCATGAATTCCAGGCCAACCTGGACTACATAGTGAGACCCTGTCTCAAAAAAAAAAAGTGGAAATAAAAAATAGATCCTGTGAGGTTGCTCCTTCCCCAAAGTAAGCAGTAATAGAAACACTCCCTGTGCCCCGACCTGAAGCCACTGGAAAATAACCTGGGAGAGGCTTGTCCTTGGCTAGGGCTGCCAGATTGAACACATCAAATAACAAGGCCGTAGGCTGGGGGTGTAGCTCAGTGGTAGAGTGGTTGCCAGCATGCACAAGGCCCTGAGTATAATCCCCAGTACCAAAAAAAAAAAAAAATCCTCCTGAGATTACAAGAGTACACCACCATGCCCAGCTTGTACTTTTTTTCGAGAGGCATAAGGGGAATTATTTTTACTTCTTACATGTTTTCTCGTTTTCCTTAAAAGAATCAGCATTCATTTACTATATATTTTTAAAAGTCAGTGGTCTCTCAGATGACCTGAAGCCTAGTAATATACCCCTTTTGTCATTCTTTAGGATGATTTCTTGACTGTGTAATACAATCGCATACTTCAAAATTCCTTAGGCCCAGAAATGCATGCAATGAAACATCTCTGTCACTCTGTCCCTTGGCCAACCAGTTACCTTCCTCAGTTCTTGGGGTTTATTTCCACAGATATTTTATGTATTTGCTTTTGCTAGAGATTGGCCTAATGATTTTTTTCTTTTTCTTTTTTCTTTTTTTGTCTTTTTGAGACAGGGTCTCACTATGCAGTTCAGGCTGGACTTCAGCTCACTTTGTAGCCCAGGCCGGCCTCAAACTTGCAGTGATCCTCCTACCTTAGCTTTACAGGTGTGTGCCACCACGCCCTATAGCCTAATGCTATTTTATTGCTGTGGCCTCATAACTATCTTCCTACCTTCAGTCTTGATCGCCACCTGTCTTGGCACTGAGACCAGCTTCCTCTGGCTGTGTTACCTCCCAGCAGGAGGCCTACAGTAGATTTCCACCCTGTGGGAGAAGGAATAAGCCTCCTGCTATCAGGACAGGAGCCATTAGGTGCATGATTCCTACCTTGTTTCTGAGTCACAGGGCCACATTCTGGTCTGCCTCACAATGTGCCACTAAAACTCTACCTACCTAGTAGTAGCTCCAACTCCCCCACTTGTTCTAGGTCCCACAGAGTTAAGCATGTTTCTCTCTGTCCATCACTTCTGCACACAGACAGCATCTACTGTATACCAGGTCTTGGCTTAGGATGAACTCAGTACAGAGGGAGACTGAAACATTTCTACTTTTATGACTCACACTTTGGCAGAGGATCATTTACTAGGCCAAGAGCTACAGTGAAGGGCTTCTTGTGCTTGGGTGGATTCAGAGCCCTGAGGTCAAAGAGGGTCTCCTGGAAGAAGTGGTGGTTAAGATCTGAATGGCAGGGCCGGGCATCTAGCTCAGCGGCCTAAGCGCCTGCCTGGCAAGCGCAAGGTCGTGAGTTCAATCCCCGGTGCTGCAAAAAAAAAAAAAAAAGATCTGAATGGCTGACAGGAGGGCAGGTGGGGGAAAGTGTCCTAGGTACAGGGGGCAGCTTGTGCAAAAGTCCTGGGTCTTGGAGAGGAGCAGAGAAGGGAAGGACATGACAGCCAACAGGTGTGGATGCCTCAGCACATGCCCTTTATTTCATTAAAGAAGTGTATTGTTAGCCAGGCCTGGTGGCTGATGCCTGTAATCCCAGCACTTGGGAGGCTGAGACAGGAGGATCACTGCAAGTTTGAGACCAGCCTGGGCTACAAAGTGAGCTCAAGGCCAGCCTGAGTGGCATAGTGAGACCCTGTCTCAAAAAGACAAGGGCCAGGGATTTAGCTCAGTGGCCTAAGCACCTGCCTGGCAAGCATGAGATCGTGAGTTCTATCCCCAGTACCACAAAAAAAAAAAAAGTATTGTTGCATGTTAATATTACATGATGATCTCCAGGTGTGATAGTGTACTCCTGTGATCCCAGCACTCAAGAGGCTGAGGCAGGAGAATCACTGTCAACTCAAGACCAGCCTGGGCTATATAGTGAATTCAAGACCAGCCTGGACCACCTAGAGAGCTCCTGTCTCAAAAAAACCAGACCAAAACAAAGCCAGTCTGCACTACATAGTGAGACCCAATCACAAAAAAAAAAGATAAAGATGTACAAATGGCCAATAAACACATGAAAAGAGTCTCAACATGACTAAATGCAAATCAAACCACAATAAAAATGCAATGAGATATTTCTTTACATCCAGGGCTATCAGTATTAAAAAAGGGTTTTCAAGGATGTGGAGAAATTGGAACCCTTGTACATTGTTGGTGGGAATGTAAAATGGTGCAGCTGCTATGGAAAACAGTATGGCAGTTCCTCAATAAATTAAAAATAGAATTGCCATATGATCCAGTAATTCCACTCCTGGACGTGTGCCCAAAAGAATTAGAAACCACGGACTCAGATTATTTGTACATCCTTGTTCACAGCAGTGTTTGCCAAAGGTGGCAGCCACCCATATGTCCAATGATAGAGGAATGGATAAGCTAAATGTGCAATGTACATATATCTTGGCAGTCTTAGGAAGGAAGGAATTTTGATACATGCTATAACATGGCTGAAATTTGAGAATGTTTCTTAAGTGAAATAAGCCAGTCACAAAAGGACAAATATTGTATGATCTCATTTATATGAGATACAAGTTAGTAATCAAATTTATAGAGACAGAAAGTAGAATTGTAGTTTCAATAGGGGAAGTGCCTGTTAGGCAAAAACTACCACATAAAATTTTTGAACTGAAGTATTTTAAGGTTTCCTCCTTCACCTCTACAGTACCGTGTTACCTTTTTTTTTTTTTTTTTTGCGGCACCAGGGATCAAACTCACAACCTCACACTTGCCAGGCAGGTGCTTAGGCCACTGAGCTAAATCCCAGCCCTTGTCTTTTCGAGACAGGGTCTCACTATACTGTTCAGGCTGGCCTTGAGCTCACTTTGTGGCCCAGGCTGGTCTTGAACTCGCAACAATCCTCCTGTCTCAGCCTCCCGAGTGCTGGGATTACAGGCGTGAGCCACCACGCCCGGCTGAGGGGTGGTGATTTAACACAGGGGCAGAGCATTTGCTCAGCAGGCATAGGCCCTGGGTTCAATCCCCAAAAAAGAGAGAGACAGAGACAAAGACAGAAACAGAGACAGAGAAAGATTGAGAGGTGCAAATTATATAAGCAGAGTTTCCTCCAATTAACTGCCGCATAGAACACAATCACAATGTTTGTTAAAAAGTAGGTAATACTTCTGGGCTAATTTGAAGTTTACATTTATCTATTTTTTTGTTTACTTATGATGGTACTAGAAGGATTGAATGTAGGGCCTTCATGCCGGGCTACATCCCCAGCCCCCACTCCCCCTTTTTGAGACAGGGTCTCACTGTGTAGTTCAGGCTGGTCTTGAACTCACTATGGATCCCAGGATGGCCTTGAACTCACAGTGATCCTCCTGCCTCAGAATTTTTATTTTTTATTTTGAGACAGGATCTCACTAAGTCACTAAGTTGCCCAGATTCGTTTGCATCTTGTAATTCTCTTACCTTG
Organism: Cuniculus paca; assembly: GCA_004365215.1. Lineage (NCBI taxonomy): Eukaryota > Metazoa > Chordata > Mammalia > Rodentia > Cuniculidae > Cuniculus > Cuniculus paca. The sequence goes on along the minus strand of RJWT010004355.1, from coordinate 21,724 downwards.
GCCTCCCAGAGTGCTGGGATTATAGATTTGTGCCACCATGCCTGGATAAAGTTTACATATATTTTATTATAACTCAAGACAAAGCCAGGCACGGTGTTACATACCTGTAATCCCAGGACCCTGGAAGACTGAGGCAGGAGAATAGTAAGTTCAAACCCAGCCTGGGCAATTTAGCAAGAATTTATCTCAAAATAATGATAAAAAAGGCTGAGGCCAGGCATTGTGACACATGCCTGTCATCCCAGCATCCAAGAGGCTGAGGCAGGAGGATCACTGTGAGTTCAAGGTCAGCCTGAACTACATAGCAAGACCCTACCTCAAAAAGGGGGCGTGGGGGCTCAGTGTGAAGGCCCTGTGCTACATAAATACATTTTTTCCCGTATATTCCAAGAGCACACTGTGCTAGGTCTTCCACTGGCCTCTCACATTCTGCCATATGTCTCCTTCCACTTGTATGCATGGCACTCTGAGGGCAAGGACCTGGTGCTGTTGATCAAGTAGTGCTCAAAGTTCTGGCCACATCAGGACTTGCCTAGCACGGCTGTGCCCAGGTGGAGTGGTTTGGAAAAGGGCTGGTGGTACACAGGTGGTGTTGCTGAGCTGTCCCAGGAGGTCCCAGTACCTCAAGGTCACGGGGAGGAGACTCGCAACCAACAAGAGTTTAATTCTGTTGGTTCAAGAAAAGCCTCACCCTACCACGCGCCACGCGAATTTGCAGTGCGGAAATGGAAGTTCACAGAGGTCGAGGGACTCGTCCACGGCTATGGATCACTGGCCAATAGCACAGGACAGCACAGCGCACCTATCTTGACCTCTCAGCCAGGACCTGAGCCACCACCGTCCTGTGTCTGGTTCTCAGAAGTCTCCGCACCACCCACTTCTTATCTTGGCAACACGCTCATCGACCACCAGGGGGAGTCAGACGCACGTTCGTGGGGAGGCTGGGCCCAGGCATGAGGAGTGGAGAGAACGTTCTTTGAATATTCAGGAAAGAGGCTGCGAGGGCACAAACCAGCTCAGCGGGGCGGTGCTAGGACAGAAGCGGGTGGAGGTGAAGAGCCGTTCAGAAGCGCTGGCGGTCGGGCGGGAGGCGGAGCCAAGGGCGTTCGGCCGGAGCTGGGGAAAGGCCGGCCCTGCGGAGGGGCGGGGCGCGGCCTCCACCTCCGGTCTCCTGATCCTCAGGGCCTGGAACAGACCGGACATTCTTGTCTCCAGCTGGGATGCCAGCGAGTCAGGCTGGGAGAGGGGCCTCCCTGCGGCGCGGGCCTGCTCCCCAGCAGCCTTGCCCAGGACTTCTCTTCTCCTGAAGGCGCCCTGCTCGCGCTGCCCCCAGTCCCCGAGTTCTGGACCCGGACCAGAAATAGTTCTGCGTGGGTGCCAGGTCAAACCGTGGCCTGTCCCCCTAACTGGCTCTCTTCCGAAGTTCCCTCTCGGTGAATGAGACCAGTGTTTGTGGCGCGCGCCTCCGCGCCCGCTCTCCTTTTGTCCCGTGTCCAATCCATTTTTCACCTCCTCTGTCCACCTCCTGTTTTCCGCCACGCCCTGCGCCAAGTGCCTGTCTCCCCTCACCAGAGTGGGTGCTTATCGCCTGGCTTATCGCCTGGTTCAAGAGGCTTCTCCCCTGTTGCCCCCAAAACCTGTTCAGGGTACAGTCATGATCGGCTTTACCGGTTGTTAATATGACCATGTCCTCCACCTGCTGAACCCTTTCAGTAGCTTCTCATTCGTCTTGCAATAAAGACTAAAGGACTTCCCAACACTCCAGGAGGCTGAGGCAGAAGGGTTGCAAGTTCCAGGCCAGCCTGGGCAACTGAGCAACTACTCAGTGAGACCCTATCTCAAAGGGGGGGGGGCCTGGGGATGTATCTTAGTGTGAAGGCTTTGCATTCAATACCCAGGAACACCCCGCCCCCCAGAAAAGATCACTTATTTTTCTCTTTTTTTTCTTCCTTTTTTTTTTTTCCTTCAATTTTGTGACAAGTGCTCACTATGTAGTCCATCCAGGCTGGCCTTGAACTTGCTATGTAGCCTAAGCTGGCCTCAAACTCAAGGTAATCCTCCTGCCTCAGCCTCCCAAGTGCTGGAATTACAGGCATGCACCACCACGCCTGGCCATACTTGTTTTTTGAGACAAGGTCTCAGTATATACTGGCCTCATACTTACAGTGATCCTCCTGCCTCAGCTTCCCAAGTGCCAGATTACGGACATGCCTGAATTTGATTGTGAATTCCTACTAGTGAGTCCCATTTAGAAGCCAGAGCAAGCCGGACATGGTGGCACATGCCTGTAATCCCAGCAGTAGGGAGGCTGAGTCTGGAGGATTGTTGGAAGTTCAAGATCAAAACAGGGAGACTGTCTTAAAACAAAACAAAACAAAACAAAAAACCAACCAGAGTGCACTAATAAAATTGCCAATTCTGTCATGCCACCCTTCCTGCTCTTTTGTGTGCCTGCCCTGTCTTATCACTCCTTTCTATCTGCTCACAGCTCTATTAGCATAAGTAGGTGAAATGACTGAGCAAGCATTAGACTGTAAATCTTAAGGACAGAACGCAATTCTTCCTCCATCCTTTCTCTACCTTCCTGACCTTGTCCAGGCCTCAGCCCAAAGCTGTGCATTCCGGGAGATCTTATCCACAGAGCCTGGCTCAGGCCCCCTGCCACATGCTCTTACGTGCTTATTGCGCTCTGTGTTTCGCCTTCATAGCCTTCGCAGTATGTACCACATGTGCATCTTTACATTTGTTTGTGAGGTTCTCTGATTAGTAATACCCGTCTCCACCACCAGGAAGCTCAGGGGTTTTGGGATCTGGTTTCTGCTTGCTGTCATTTCCCTCTGGTGCTTAGCAGGTGCTCCGCAGGCAACCACCAATTGAATAAATGAGCAGGTGACCCTCCAAGAATATTCAGAGGGCACTGGCTCTGAATGAACATGAGCTGGTGGCCAAGCCAGGGAGGGCTAAGTGGGGTGCGCAAAGAGCTTCCATCAAGGAGCGAGCCCATGGGGGCTGTCCTTTCCTGCCCTCCTCACCCTAGGTTGCCTGAGACTTGGCCGCCTGCCCACCTCTGCAGCTCCACCTACACTTCCAGTTGCTCCCAATCCCCCAGCAACCCTGCTCCTGCTCCTTCCTTGGGGGCCTGCTGCAGGCTGGCCCTACCTGCAACTCCTCCCTACTTCTTTTCCCAGGGCTGGCTTACCCTCCTCCTTTAGGGGGTGTGTGTGTGGCGGGTACTGGGGATTGAACTCAGGGCCTTTGTAATGAGCTATATTCTCAGCCCTTTTATCTTGTATTTGTTTTGTTGTTGTTGTTGTTTTTTGTACTAGCAATCAAACTCAGGACCTTGTGCTAGCCAGGCAGACACTGCCACTCAGCTATATTCCTGGACCAGTTGTCTTGTTTTGTTTTGTTTTTGAGATATGGTCTCACTTTGAAGTACAGGTTAGCTTTGAACTAAGTAGCCCAGGCTGGTCTCCAACTCGCAGTGATCCTCCTGCCTCTGCCAAATGCTGGGATAATAGGCATGTGCCATCACACCTGGTCGCTTGTTTTTTTTTTTTTTTGAGACAGGCTTTTACTATACAGTCCAGGAATTGTCTTGCACTCAGTATGTAGCCCAGGCTGGCCTCAGACTCATGGTGATCCTCCTGCCTCACCTTCCTGAGTGCTCAGATTACAAGCATGCACCACCATACTAGGCAAATTTTTTTTTGTATTTTGAAACAGTGTATCACTAAATTGCCTTGTTTGATTTTGAACTTTTGATTTTCCTGCCTGAGCCTCACACAGTGCTCAGATTACAAGTGTGTATCACCACACAACTCAGGTCAAATATAAATATTCTTCCTTACAAGACACCTTCCCTGAATATTTCTCTCCATTATTTCTCACCCTTTTACCCAGTTCGTGTCCTCCTTTGTATTTCACAAAGGAAATGAATTTATGTATGTGCTTATTGTTTGTGTCCCTACTTGAGTTAGATGCTGTGAACCTTACACAACAGACAATGTAACCTACACCAGTTTATTTTATTGGCTTTTTTTTGGGGGGGGGCTCTTTTTTGAGACAAGATCTCTCTCTGAAGTTCAGGCTGGCCTTGAGCTCACTTTGTAACCCAGACTGGTCTTGAACTCAAAAGGATACTCCTGCCTCAGCCTCCCAAGTGCTGGGATTACAGGCATGAGCCATCACACCTGGTTTAAAATTTTTTTTTTTTTTTGGTACTGGGAATGCTACTCGGGACCTTGTACTTGCCAGGCAGGTGCTTATGCCACTGAGTTATATCCCTGGCCCTCTCACTAGTTTAAACCATGAGGGAGTGGTCTAGAGACATGTCTGTTTTGGGGTTGGTCAATTCAGTGCTCAAGGCTCTGGAGTCTGCTCATCTGGCTGCTCTGCCGCTTGGCTACCAGGATGGATGCCCCACAGTGGGAGTTCCTATCATATAGGAAGGCTTAGTGTATTAACTATTGCAATGGGACAAAGTGGCATAAAACTTAGCAGTTTAAAGCATTTATTTAAAAAAATAAAGCATTTATTATCTGGGGTGTGGTGGTGCAAACCTGCAGTCTCAGCTACTTGGGAGGTTGAGGCAGGAAGATTCCAAGTTTGAAGCCAGCCAAGCTGTTGCAGAGGACCAAAGTCACCTGAAGGCTGAACTGGGCCGGAGGATCTGCTTCCAGATTCTCTCACATGGCCACCGGCAGGACGCTTCAGTTTCTCTATGTGGACCTTGGTAAAGCTGCTCCTGACACAGCAGCTGCCTTCCTCCAGGGTGAGTGACCCAAGAGCAACAGTGCAACCAGGACAGAGGGTGCAGTGCCTTTCATGATCAAACCTCAAGATGACCCTCACTTCTGCTGTATTCTACTGGCCACCTGGTACATGGGAAGGGACTGCACAGAGTGTGAATAACGGGACCCTGGGATGTTGTACTAGAGGTTGGTGCCATGTTGTATTGCTTTTCAAAAATGAGGAAGCCTTAGCCATGTATGGTGGCGCATGCCTGCAATGCCAGGACTCTGGGAGGCTGAGGCAATGACTCAGTGACTGAGACCGTCTCAAAATAACAAAGGGCTGGGATGTAGTTTAGTGTCAAGGCCCTGGATTACATCTGCAGTACTGAAAAAGAAAAACAGAAAACAAGACAAAAACCAAAAACTAAAACTAAAAAAGGCTGGGGATATAGCTCAGTTCAAAGGCCCCGAGTACAATCCCTAGTACTGGGGCAGGGAGAGGGGTGGGAGCGTGCAGGAGGCTTCTCTTTGTGTCTGCCAGCTGGACGTAGGTCTGGTCATATCTGAGGGAACAGGACCTGTTTAGCTCATCATACTCCTGGCCCCTCTGGGGCTAGTTTCCACCTCGGCCACAGCACAGGGCAGTGTCTAGGAGGACCTGAGCAGATCTTGGGAGTCTGTCTGGAAAGAGGAAGGGGTGATAGGAGTAAATGTAGAGTAGGTGGCCCACAGTGTCTCTGATGTCAGGCCCAGACTGTAAGCTCTGTAAGGACAGAGGCTACGCCTTTTCTTCCTGCTATACCTCCGATGCGTATCCTCATATCTGGCACAGAGTGAAGGTAATACTTGTTGAATGAATTAATGAATGGACTCATGACTAAACTGGAAGACCACAGGGCAAAGAGTTCAGGACTGGTACCCCCACTGGGGATAGATATTCCTGGGCGTTAGGCTCCTTAAATTCATCTTGGAACTCAGGAGGCCACCTGTTCCCACCCTTCACTGGCAGCAACAAGGACAGACAGGATTGGCAGAATTATTCTCGCTTTATTTCTGGAGAAGTTTGATCAGATGCAATAACACTGATTCCAGGCGAGGGCAGGGGGCATGGGTACCCCTGAAGCAACCAGTATCCTGTGACCCAAGGTGCCCCCCATCCCTAGAGCTGGGTTCCCCCTCAGTTACAGTTAAATAGAGAGGAAGATCTCCCCAGGGAGCCTTGGGAGGAAGGTCTGCCTCCTGTACCCACCCCCTCCACACAGGCATCTGAGCACAAGCTATTTACAGTATTCACATCCACTGTACCCCACCAGACCAAGGCAAATACTACAGGTGGCCCTTCCCCAAGGCGGGGCCGAGAGGCTGTGAGTGTATGTGTGTGTGTGGTGAGAGGGGGTGTCCGCGCGTGCGAGCACACGAATGCACTGAGGAGCAGGGTCTGGCTCCAGCCCAAGAGACATCAGTCTATAAGGTGCAGGTTAGAAACAACAAAGAGGATGCACCCCAGGGGCCCACGCCACTTCAGTCTTTGTTCTGTCTCTTTCTCCTCTGGACATCCTGATAGACAGTGCGGAGGAGCCCTCATAGCCATGCCTGGATCCAAGGCCACCCTTAAAGGACTTCTGGGGGGGAAGAAGAGGGGAAGCAGTTATGGTGAAGCCTACCCCAACCCAGATCTCAGGGGTCTTGGACTGGAGCAGAGAGGCCCTGTGGTGGAACTGGAGGGCAGGGCTGGGGAGTCCAGGGAAGGCATTTGGGAGGGATGAAGCTGGTCCAGCAGTCAGGGGTCCCTACCTGTGACCTGTGGGGGCTGCACAACAGCTTTCTTGAGGAAGGCTTCTGCCTCTGCAAAGGGCCGGAGTGCCTCTGGGGCTCGGCCCAGACTCTTGTCCCCAGAGGGTCCCTTGGGGGAGAAGCCATTCTCCTGATGTGCTGGGAGAGGCTGCAGGCCATTCACCAGGGAGCCAGGCAGCTCCTTGCTTGGCAGGCTGTGAATACAGGGGCTCAGTCAGTGCCTCACCTCAGTGAAACCCAGGCCTCCCTACAGCTCCAGCCTGAGGTTCCTGGGGCAGGGGGCTCGCACCTCCACTGTGGCTCCTGGGAGGTCGGCTCCTCCTTCTCCACAGCCTCCTTCTGCAGCTCTGAGGGCCGAGTCTCCACAGCTTTCATAGGGTCTGTCGCAGGGAAGGAACGGCCATTAGCCAGGGGCTGCTGAGCACGTGAGGCCAGAGGATGGGGTGGTGGAGGCGATGGAGGTAGAGGGAACAGGGCCTTTACCTGGGCTGGAATTGTTGGCTTCTGCCTCCTTTCTGTCCTGCTTCTGCTTTGAAGAGGAAGAACAGTCAGCTACAAGAGCTATCTGAACTCACCCAACTGTGCCTCCGAACTCTTCTCCCTCTCAGCCCACAGCCTCTTTCCTTGGCTCTAGATGCCTTTCTGCAGCCTCCTGTCCTCACCCTGAACCTGCTCCCACCCGGAGAATCCTCACCTTGGTTTCAGCAACTTCTGACTTCCGAGTCCTCTTCATGATCTCCTCCAGACGCTGTATGGAGGCCCCACATCAGTTAATCCCAAACTCCCCCACGCTGGGCAACCCAGCCGGGAGGCTCAGCCACCCCTTCCCAAGGCAAGAACCAGATCCTGCCCATTTCTGGTTCTACCTTTTGCATAAGCAAGACTGGACCACCTGAGTCCTCTTAAGTGCCATTAGCAGATGACCTGCAGCCCCTAGGAAAGGTTAGCCCCGCCCACTAGCACTAGGTCCCGCCCACCAATCCCAGCCACCTCCCTGCACACCTTTCTGCGCTCCTGCCGCTCCTGCTCCTCCTTCTGGAAGTGCTTTTCCCGCTCCAGACGCTGCCGCTCCGCTTCTTCTCGAGATCGAGCTTCAGCTTCCTCTTTCTGTCAGAGATGTCTGTGAGCTCCAGGCACCTGGCCAAGCCCTCCTTTGGGCCAGAGGCCCTGCGCCCAGACAGCACCCATCCCGCCAGGCACCTGTTTCTGCAGCCGCTCCTGCTCCTCCTGCTCTGCCTGTGCCTTCTCTCGGGCCTCTTGCTCTTCCCGCCTCCGGGCCTCAGCCTCCCGCTCTGCCCGAGCTTCTGCCTCCCGCGCCAGCTGCTCCTCCCGCATTCGCCTGGAGGACAAGGGAAACTGTAGCTTGGTCTGAGCCTCTTCTCCAGTCGTGTAAGGACTCACTCTGTCACCGAGGGCACACTCACTTGTCTCTTTCTGCCTGCAGCCTCCGCTCCTGCTCCTCACGCTCCCGCTGCTCCCGGGCCTGGCGCCGCTTCTCAGCCAGGAGCCTGGTAGCCTCTTCTCGGTCTGTGGTGCCCGCCATGGGTTTGCTAGGGGTCACCAGGGGAGCAGGGGCTGGGGGCGAGGTCAGGATAGCAGTATCTGGAGAAGGATCCAGGGCCACCAGTCAGTGCACACCGGTACAGGCACCCTGCCCGCCTCGTGCTTCCTGGACCTCAGAGGGACCTGCCCACTCTACTGCCGCCATCGCTCAGGCTGGCTTGTGCTCCAAGACCAGGACCTGTCATGGGCAGGACATCAGTCCCCAGGCATCTTTGGTGGCCCACACTCCTGACCACCTCCCCTGCCCAGGCAAAGCTGGCTTCTCTGCCCTGCCAGGCAGCTCTGCCCACGCACCTGCAGGGATCTCCACAGTGGGCTGTGCTGGGCTGGGTGAGGGCGTGGGCGAGGGTGCGGGCGAGGCTGGGGCTGCTGGCTCCTTCTCCTCACTGGGCCTCCCCTTGCTCTGGTTCTTGTCCTCTGGCACTGCTACGCTGGGACTCTCCTTGGCCTCTTCCTTCCTCCGAGCCCGTCCCTTGGGTGATGCAGTGGTGGCTCGAGGTGATGGTGGCTTTGGAGGCAGAGTGTGGCCTGGTGCTGGGCTGGGGCAGGGGGAGGCAGGCCTGTGCCAGGACAGGGAGGGAGAGGATGGCCGGGCCTTGGATTTGGGGCTGAGAAAGACAGGAAGGGTTAGAACTGTAGGCCAGAGTGCTAGAGCATGCACACAGCCACTCCCACTGAGCTTGTTACTTCCCCAGGGAAGTGGCCCCTCCCTGGGGCTAAGCACTGTCCCATCTAGGCAATCTCGTAAAAGTCTAACATTTCCTCTTTGTAATGGTATGATGGCTCATGCCTATAATCCCAGTATTTAGGAGGCTGAGTCAGGAGGATTGCAAAGTCAAGGCAAACTTGGGCTACCTAGTGAGTTCAAGGTCAGCCTGGGCTACATAGTAAAATCCCTCCTCAAAAAACAAAAACAGAAAGAAAAAACATATGTATATGTGTATGTACATAAAAATATAGTTAAGATAGTTATACTACTGATTTCTCTGAGTTCACTGAAGAGAAAGATTTATATTGGTTTTGTTTTGTTTTGTTTTGTGGCATTGGGGATCAAACTCACAACCTTGTGCTTACCAGGCAGGTGCTTAGGCCACTGAGCTCAATTTCCAGCCCTTGCCTTTTTGAGACAGGGTCTCGCTATGCCGTTCAGACTGGCCTTGAGATCACAAAACCAGTACAAATTTTTCAGCTGGGTCTGGTGGCACACACCTGTAATCCTAGCAGTCAGGAGGCTGAGACAAGAGGATCGTTGTGAGTTTGAGACCAGCCTGGGCTACAAAGTGAGCTCAAGGCCAGCCTGAACGGCATAGCGAGACCCTGTCTCAAAAAAAAAAGGGCTGGGGATCTAGCTCAGTGGCCTAAGTGCCTGCCTGGCAAGCGTGAGGTCATGAGTTTGATCCCTGGCACTGCAAAATAAAATAAAATAAAATTCATTTTATTCAAAGATGAATGGAAAGAAAAAAAGTATAACAAAATTTTAACCATATTAATCAGGGGAACTTATCTTTGAATAAAATGGATTTTAAAAAAACAAAAACCCTGATTTGCAATTTCATATTAATTTATGAGATGAACATCTATCTCCCAGATAGTGTGTACACTACGTAACAAGAGCGGAAACTGGGTGTGGTTCAGTTTGCCAGTGTCCTCAGCACCTAAAACACTACCTTCTAGGTCAGCTGTTCATTCAGCAAGTACGAACTGCGTGCTTACCAGGTACCAGGCACTGTTTTAAGTGCTGGGGCACTTCAAGTAAAATACCAAGGAGAGAAAGAAAAAGAACGGCAGAGGGGGGGAAGTGGAAGAGAAAGAAAGGAGAACAAGATGTGAAGAATTTACCCTCCAGGAACCTTTCTCTCTCTTCTCTCTCTCTCTCTCTCTCTCTCTCTCTCTCTCTCTCTCTCTCTCTCTCTCGGAAGTTGTATTGGGGAATGAACCCAGGGTCTTCACACTGAGCTATACCCCTCACCCTTCATTATTGTTATTGTTATTTTAGTTTATTTTGAGACAGATTTTGCTATGTAGTACAGGCTGGTCTTGAACTTACTATGTAGCCAGGCTGGCCTCAAATGCATGGAGATTCTTCTTCCTCAGCCTCCCAAGTGCTATGATTACAGCATGCTCCACCATGCCTGGCTTTTCTTTAGTTGTTTTTTTTTTTTTTTTTTTTTTTTTTTTTTTTTTTTTTTTTTTTTTTTTTTTTTTTTTTTTTTTTTTTTTTTTTTTTTTTTTTTTTTTTTTGTGGCACCGGGGATTGAACTCACGACCTTGCGCTTGCCAGGCAGGTGCTTAGACCGCTGAGCTAAATCCCCAGCCCCAGTCTTTTTGAGACAGGGTCTCACTATGCTGTTCAGGCTGGCCTTGAGCTCACTTTGTAGCCCAGGCTGATTTCAAACTCACAACGATCCTCCTGCCTCAGCCTCCCAAGTGTTGGGATACAGGCGTGAGCCACCACGCCCGGCTTCTTTAGTATTTTTAAAGACTACCTAAATTGCTCAGTTGTCCTGGCTGGGTTTGAACTTGTGATCCTCCAGCCTCAGAGTGTTGGGATTATGGGTGGGATCCACCAAACCCAGAGAATTTTTATTCCTGAGGGCCCAGCAAGTATAGTATGTTTTGGGGGGGGTCATTGTTTTGTTTTGTTTGAGACAGTCTTGCTGTGTAGTACAGGCTGGCCTTGCACTTACAATGTAACCCAGGCTGGCCTCGAACTCTCAGTGAACCTCCTGCCTCCGCCTCCTGTGTGCTGGGATTGTAGGCGAGCAGCACCACGCCAGGTTTAGATGCGGTAGATAGGAAGGAAGGAGCCAGTGAAAGGTCAGGCGAGGTGTCCCGCCCCCGCCCGCGCTCACCTGAGCTCGGAGGTGGGGCCCGCGGAAAGCCGCGGGCGCGCAGGCGCAGGTAGCGACTGCCGTTTCTTGAGGCTGCGCTCCCGGGCTAGAGCGCTCTTTTCCTTCTCGTTTTCCCTCTCCTTGTCCTTCTTCTCTTTTTTCTGCACCTGGCAGGGAGGAAGGGGAGGAGGAGCAGAAGTCAATGGCGCTAGCGTTCCGGGACCGGGCTGCCTATCCCGACCTGCGCGGCCACTCACCGGCGAGGCCTCGGGCCGGCGGCGGACGTGGGCGGGGCTGCCCCCAGCGCTGGGCTTGCGCCGCTCCCCGGCGGCGGGGGCGCAGCGGTGCCCGCTTCGGGGGGCGCTGCAGGGCGTCAGGGGGCTGGCAGAGGCCGAGCGCGGGCACACGGGCACGACTGCGGAGGGATGAGGGCGGTCGAGGCGTGGCCGGGGCGGGAGGCTGGTCCCTGCCCGGCCCCTCACTGCGTGTCTCCCAGAGCAGCCGGCCCTACCCTGGTCCCGGCCGTTGCGGGGCAGAGTGACCGCGCTGCGACTCCGAGCCAGGAAGGAAAGGGTGGGTGTCATCAGGCGATCCACAATGCTGCTCTCCCAGGCACTCAGCTGCAGGCTGCGATCTGGGGGAAGAACACCAACTGAAGCTGGTCACCCTGGGCAGAGGCATAGGGGGAGACCAGATGCTGTCCCCATGCCAAGCGCAAGGATTCTCACCCAGGAGGACTGTCCCCCCCAATCACGCGGGAGGCCACGCTTGTCCTCTCTGAGAGCTGGACCTCCACTGCAGACCCAGGCAACAAAACACTTGTCAGGGCAACATTCTGCATGCTTCAGGGTCCCCGCCTACCAATCTCCCCAGGTGAAAGGGCTCGGCACTGTGAGCATAGGAAGGAGCCACACAGGACTGGTGGGACACTGAACTGCCGTCTCCGTGTCCCTCTTTCGGGCCCCGCATTTCCTGCTCTCAGAGCACTGGCCTGGGGCAGTCATGCTCTCATGGATGTGGGACAGCGGTGGTCTTTACACTCCTCTAACCTAGCCGTTAGGAGTCCTCTGCCAGGGAGAGGCTGCGCGGGGCCTGGCTGCCCTAAGCCACCCTGCTCTGTCCCCTCAGCTGCTGGGTTATTTTTAAGCCTCAGTCAGGTGGGGTTGGTGCAGCAGCTGATTTGGTTGCTAGGCAACCGGGCAACCAAATAAAAGCTAGAGAAACATAAATAACTCCTACCATGGCTCCTTCATATGTAAGCACCAGGGCATGGTGGGAATGAAGAGGCCGTGCCACCCTGGTTGGCTGCAACTCTAGAACCAGCCAAGGCCATGGCTGGGGCTCTGATAGCAGAGAGGGGAGAACTGCATGGCCTTCTAGGGTGGAGCCAGGATAACACACCCCCAGCACAGCACCCAGACCAGTCTGACATGGGGGCAAAGCCACCTGTTAGCGATTGGCTCTGGCCAGCTGGCTGTGTTGGAGATGAGGCTGCCTGCCCATTCCCACCCCAACGCCACTACCCCCAAGTTGCTCTGGAGGCCCCTGCCAGGCTTTCTGTGCTCTTAGCCATTGTCCTTTGTCTCTGTTCTCTCCTGCAGGGCACAACTCTGTCCTCAGGATCCAGACCCAAATGCCGGCTCCCCCAAAGGGCAGAGAGACCCAAATGGGGCAGAGTGGGAATGGGGACCTGCGGTGTGTAAGGGCTCTGGGGACAGGTGTCCTTGCTAAGCTCTGGAGGAGGCTGGATGGGGGCTCTGGATGGGGAAGGCTGGGCCTTCTCTTACTTCTACTGGGGGAGTTCCAGAGCGTGGCAGAGGACTTTGAGAGCCGCTTGTTGATTATAGAGTCCACGTGTTTGGGCAGGTTTACTGCCGACACGGAGCACCTGCTCCCACCTGGAGGGGAAAAGACACGGCATTAGGGCCGGGCCAGACGGGGAGCCAGGGGGGGCACTGAGGCCTTCCATGCAGGATGCTCCGAGGGTAGGCTGGGAGAGGGAGGAATGGGCAGGCTAGGATGGGAAGGAGGCAGATTTGGCTATGGGAGAGGGAAGGGGGGGGATGGAAAACCAGAGACAACCTGGGTTGGGGGGAGCCGACGGGGAAGGAATAGAGGGAGATGTTGTGAAACTAGAAAACTACAGCCTTCCTGGCCAGACCAAAGGAAGCCATTCCCTAGAGCTGGGTGCTCCGAACCCTCCCCATGACCATCCAGCGTTGGCACTTGCTGACACTGCCCAGCCAAGGCAATATGGATACAACACCCATGTACTGGGACAATGCAAAGATGTTCTAAACAGAAGAACCCACAGTCACAGTCACTTGCACAAATCCACATATTCATCCAGACATATAAAGACAAAGACATGCAGACACAGGCATATAGAGTAGTAAAACTTATGCATGCACACATGTGTGCAGACATGCACAGAGAGAGAAACACAAATAGCTGGTAATGTGTCAGACCCAGATGCACACGAGGCACAAACACATCAAAGCAACCTAACCATGATATTTATAACAGCTAACACGGTGATGCTTACCATGTGCCAGGCACTGAGCTGGGCACCATACACATGTTACCTCACTTGATCCTCCAAACATCTACCTACAACCTTGGAGGCAAGTAGTATTGTTATCCCCACATCACAGATGCAAAAAAGTGAGAGGTTGAGAAGTTAAAGGTCACACTACCAGGGCCAGAGCCAGAACCCAAGTCTGTCTGACGCAGGAGCCCTCACTGACATACAGAAGGCCACAAACACACCGTTATAAACACAGTAAGCTACACAACACAGATCCGTGAGCACATACACCATTATATACAAATAGAACTATAGAACCTTCCCATTGCATAAAGACATTCAAACATAGTGGTACATACATGCCAGTAATCACTTAGACCAAATCCATGGTGAGCCTACTCAAGAAGAACTCAGAGACAAACATCTACCTTCCAAGACAGGGGGTGACAGTTTTCTTTAAATATCCAGTGCCTGTAGGGCATTAGCATTAAAGTCCTCTTTCATGTATCACTAACTAATATATTGGCAGGAGAAAAAAAAAAAAAGAAAAAAACTACTAAAATGATAGAGGTCTGAAGAGCAAACCAGTGGAGAGACTCCACTTCTGATTTGATAGTGGAGGTCCTTGGAAAGGGACAATTTGGTTTACAGCATATTCCAGAAGATGCATGTCACACAAAACAAGACACGTCTGCTGCAGAGAGCTGCTAGCTCCTTGTACAGAAGCTGCTCCCCTCCCCTCTTGCCAGGCCCGGCCTTGGCTACCCACCCTCAAAGCCTTCCAGCCCACTCACTGGTCTTATTTCCTGGAGAACTGTGATGGAGGGCCCCTGCCCAGGACCAGCGCTGCTGCCGGATTTCAGCCCACGTCTTCTTCACTGACCGCTGGATGGCTGCTTCATAGCGTTCCTGGGGCCAGGTGGGGAAAAGAGAAAGATCTGTCAGAATCACTGGTCATACCTAGGAGAGAGGCTCTGGACCTCCTGTGTGACAATACTTCCTCTACCCATTACCTCCTGGATCAGGGCAGGTCACCAAAGACACTGAATCCTTGCTGTGATTAGGAACCGTGGGCAACAGATCCCTTTCTACTCCTTGGAGAGCTTTTCACTATTCTTGAGTCATTTCCTGGGTGTGTTGAGTTGCTTCTCTGAGGACGGGGTGGGACTCTCCTTGCCTGAAGCTCCTAGGTAAAGTCACGTTCCCCCTGGCACTGGGACTGAGAGTCCTGACCTTAAGACTGCTGTTTTCCTTTAGCCTGAGGCACCAGACAAGGCCAGCCCATTTCCTTCATGGCTTCGCCAGCACTCAGGCCAGGCTCTGCTCGTGATGAAGCCAGGTCTATCACTGACACATAGCTGCATTATACCGACACACGGGCATAGTCCCAGGGACATACATTGCAAATATGGGGACAAATGAGTCTGCAGTTGCAAAGATGTCCAGACACTGTAACCAAGGACACAGCTGTAGATGTGAATACAGATGGGACCACACAGACACAGACTGCATGGAGAGATGAACAGCGATGTGTGTACACACTTAGCCAGATACAGACATGTGGGAACGGTGTGTGCAGATCTGTGCAGACCCAGGTGGAACTAGGGCACAAACACACCTTGTTTTTCTCCAGCTTCTGCCGCTGCCGCTCCTCCAAGGCAGCTCTACGTTGCTCAGCTTTAAGGCGCTGTTCTTCCAGACGCCGCCGGCGCTCCTGAAGCTGCTTCTCACGAAGAGCCTTGGCCTTCTCCTCCTTCTCCAGCCACACTGCCTTCTTGGCCGCTATGGGGGGAAAGGAGCCCGTGGTTTGTGAGGGAAACCTCCTCCGGTGTCCTGCCTGCTACCCTAACCCAGGTGGTCTCTGTCCTGCCTGCCTAGGCAAGATCTCCACTCCCAAACCCCTCTCACATTCAGGAGCTTCCTCAAACAGGCCTCAGGGAGACCTATGTCTCTCCCACACTCATGGGTGAAGGAAAAATGAGTTGATTTCTTTTGTTTTTCATGTTACTCAGTATTGAATATAAGGCCTTCCAACTGAGCTACATCCCCTGCCCTTTATTCTTTTTATTTTAAAACAGGGTCTGGTTAAGTCACTAAGTTGTCCAGGCTGGACTCCAACTTGCAATCCTCCTATCTAAATCTCCCAGAGTTCTGGGATTACAGGCATGTACTCCCACTCCTAAATAGTGTGAGATGTGGCTAAGGAGATTTGGGGTGAGGTGGGGAGTCTGGGTCAGAATCTTCGCTACTTCACTAGCTGTGTGGCTTCCATTAATGATTTAATTTCTCTGAGCCTGTTTCCTCCTCAAAATGGGCTGGCAGGATTATAAGATATAACACCTGTACTGCTCTTAGCACAGTAAATATGAAGTTTTCCAGTAATGTCAGCATTACTCATAGGATGCTGACGACGACAATGATGATGCAGGTGACGCTTTCCACTCACCCAGGTATTTGGCCCGCTCTTCTCGCCGCTCCTTTGCCAGCTTGTGTCTCTCTCCTGCCTTCTTTACATCTTAGCAGAGGAAACAAGAACAGACAGGTCAGAAGTTCTGTCCAAGAAGTCAGCAGCCTTGGTACCCTCCTTCTAGATCTCACCTCCTCTCTGTCCCTAGGTCCTACAGGGCAAAGAGAACTCCTTCAGGGGGTAACACCCAGGGCTGGGACCTGAGCCAAGGGGTTTGGGCCCAAGGCAGGATATCACATGTACCTTGCTTGGTGGGAGGGCTGTCGGAGGCTGGCACTGCCGTTGGGGCTGGCTCGCTGCTCCTCTGAGGAGGTCTAGCATCCTGTGGGCCTGTGGCTGGTGGGCTCTTCCCTTCTGATGAAAAGGATTCTTCCTGTGGGGGGACTGGCCTATGATCAACCTGCCTTCGGGAGCTCTCTGGTTCCAGGGGAAGCTGTTTAGGACTAGTGGCATTCTTCATGGCAGGAGGGGTATCCGGAGGAGTGTCAGGGACCAAGGAAGACATCGGTGGTGGTGGTGGGAAAGGGTCACCTTCTGGAGAAGGTCTTGGCTCTGAGGGGATCCTTGTGATCACAGCTGAAAGACCAACACAAAAGAAGACATAGTGTCAGATTGTAGATCTATGCCATCAGCTCAGCACATAGCTATCTCCTTTGTCCAGCAGATGTGTCCACTCACTCACAGGTGTTCTTTCCAGATGCCAGGCCCGGTATGTTCAATCTGAATACAATGGGAAGGAAATAGCCAAGACCCCTACCTCTGTGGAACTCATCATCTAGCAGGACATACAGACAGCTATAAAACTGCAGTAGAGTAAGTACTATATACTTACTCTTGAGCAGCACAGCAAAGATGGTTAACCTACCTTTGGGGGTTTCCTGAAAGAGTGCCAACCACGCTGTGATCTGAAGGATGAACTGGAGTTGGCAAAGCAAGGAACAGAGGGCTCTGGCAGAGAAGTGCATGAACAAAGGGCTAAAGGGAACGGGGAGTGTTAGGAAAAATGACACATATCTAAAGCACTTGCCAGTGCACCAAATGGCAGTGACTGGTTTCACTGCGTGCCTCCCCACTTTTCTACTCTCTCTCTGGGTCACTGTGTCCAACCTGAGGGCAGGTTCACACAGGGCTAAGCACACAGGGCTGATCAAGAGAAAGGGTACAATAAGCATGGGCACCAGACCCATGGCAGTGTTGCTAAAATCCCTAGGGGAGAGGGCTACCCTCTATGTCTACATATACTTCATAATCATTGTTCCTTGCTCGCCTTCCTTTTTTAAAACGTATGTTTTTTTTAATTTTGTGGTCCTGGTATTGAGCCCAGGACTTTGGTGATGAGCTACATCCCAGCATCCCTCCCCTGCCCCTCACACCTTGTTTTGTGTTGTTGTTTTGTTTTGGCAATGTGTCCTTTACAGAAATATATATATATATATATATATATATATATATATATATATATATAATTTAATTAAACATTCACCATGTATTTTCAATCACACCCACTGAAAAGACACTTAAGTGCCAAGTAGGGAGGGCACAGGATTTGGCAAATACACATTTTTTACACATGTGTATGCAGTGAGGCAGTTGATTATCAGGCTTCAGAATCAGTCGACTGAGGGCCCAATTCTGATTTCACCACTCCAAGACAGGAAGGCAGAACCTGCTTCCTTAGCAGGGAACCTTGGGCAAGTCATTCAACCTCTCTGTACCTCAGCTTTCATATCTATCAAATGAGTGTAATGAATAAAGTGCGTAGTATAATTCACATGCCCATAAATGACACTTCACTCTCTTTCCCTGTGGGTCTTAGGATCTCCAGAAGATCCTTGGCATGTTGAGCCCTGGTACCATCTGCTGCTATCCTCTGGGCACTGAGGGGACCCATGGGGGTCACAGCCATTGACTGGGGCTCAGGAAGAAGGGTGGCATCTGTAGAAAGCATTTTAGCCGGGGATTTAGCTCAGAGGTTCAAGTGCTTGCTTGGTAAGGGTGAGGTTGAGAGAGTTCAATCCCTGGTACCAAAAAAAAAAAAAAGAAAGAAAGAAAAAACTGGTCTTGAAAGCATTTTATATTCTTTCTGGGGCCGCCTCCACTCTAGGTCCTCAGGGTGAAGCAAACTCCACATCTTTGTGGGTGACAATGTATATGTAGGGAGGGTCCAAGACCAAGGAATCATTTTTAGGACTCTAGGTGTCTTCTCTAGGGATCAGGGAATTTAATGGTTAGTTATTTCATTAATCTAATGGGTTCTGAAGCCAGACTATGTGAATATGTATTCTGGCTTCCTCACTACCTGTGTGACCTTGGGCCAGTGATAGATCCTTTTAGAACCATAGCTGCTCTCCTACAAAGTGCAGGTATTACCTACTTTACAATATCATGATGAGTGTTAGTTATAACAACTATTAACGTTTGTATATTTATTGAGTGCTTCCTAAGTACAAAGCGTCTTACACATCCTAGCTAACCGTCACTGACAATGTCTTTGAAAGAGATGCTATAAACATCACTTTGAAGCTGAGGATAGTGGCACACACCTGTAATCTCAGCACTGAGGGAGGCTAGTGTAAGTACAAGTCCTAAGGAGACACTCTCAAAATAAAAAAATAAAAAGGACCGGGGTGGTAGCACAGTGGTACAACCCCTCTGGGATCCATCCCCAGTTCCACAAAACACAAAAACTCGTACAGATAAAGAAAGCACAGAGAGATTAGGTAATGTGAAGTCACTCAGCTGGTAAGTGAAGGAGCCCACACTTGAACCCAGCATCACCAGCAGAGCTCATATGTGACACCCTCCTGTGTCTATTTTTTTTTTTTTGCAGCACTGGGGATCAAGCACATGACCTTGCGCTTGCCAGGCAGGCGCTTAGGCCACTGAGCTAGATCCCTGGCCCTTGTCTTTTTGAAACAGGGTCTCGCTATGCTATTCAGGCTGGCCTTGAGCTCACTTTGTAGCCCAGGCTGGTCTCGAACTCACAATGATCCTCCTGCCTCAGCCTCCCAAGAGCTGGGATTACAGGTGTGAGCCACCAAGCTCAGCCCTCCTGTGTCTATTTAAGGCAGTAAGAAGCAAGATGTGCTAGGTAACACCACCCATGGTTCACACCATTTCCTTTCATTCCTTACCCTCTAGTGTCTTGGGCTCCAAGCAGGGGACCCAGTTGAGGCCTTATTTCTCCAATGACTCCCTCCAACCCTGCCAGCCCCTAGGCCAGTGACAGGTGCCCCCAGCCTTCCCCATACCAGCTATAGACAACTATCTGGTCACTGCCCATCTGTTTCCCAGCCAGTTGCCAACTCCTTAACTAACTCCAATGGGCAACAAACCTAGCAACCACCGCTTAGTGAGTGCTTACTGCTAACTGAGAGGTGCATCCTGCACCTCCCAACAACTCTGAGAGGCAGATACTCTTTCCTATTATACAGATAAGGCAACCAAGGCCCACCTTGCTGGCGACCTGCCCACGTCATCAAACCAGAATGGCAAGTCAGGATTTGAACCTGGGACTGTCGGGGGCCGAAGCCTGGGTGTGTAAGCACTGAGCATGAAGGCAGAGGGTGAGGCATGGGCATTGCCCTTCTGCAAGGAGCAATGTGTGCTGCAGGTGTTGCAAGGTTGGAGGCGGTTCCGTCTACACCCAGGCAAATCATACCATGTAAGATGTTCATCCCCACGTACATCTTGACTAGCCAGGTGAAGGGAGGTTAGGAGCAGCAAGGACTCACACTGGACCTCAGGTGCAGTACATTGGAAAAGGTCTTAGGCTTCTGAGTCAGACCTGCCTGAGTTGGGGTCCTGGTTCTGTAAGGAACCATGGCCAAGCTCTCCATGTGTTTGAGCCTCACGTTTCCTCACTATGCTGTGCAGATGGTGAGTGGCTCTGTCATTGCGGGCCCTGTCATTCAGCAGCACCTGCCCAGGAAATCTGTGCATTTCTCCTTGTCTCTGCCTCAGAGCCTCTGTGTCAAGTCTTCACCGCACTGCTCAGTGACCTTGTTCTTCTCAATGTCACCAGTGACCTTCATGCTGCTTCATTCGATTTTCTCTTCTTTTCTTTCCTTCCCTCCCTTTACCCACACCCTCGCCCCCTTCCCCTGCCCCCCTCTCTCCTCCCTTCCCCTGCCCTTCACTTCCTTTCCTTTTCACCAGTGCTGGGGATTGAACCCAAGGTCTGTGCACTGAATTACATCCTCCACCTGCCCTTTTTTTGAGGTTAAGACTGGGAAGGAGCCGGGCTTGGTGGCACATGCCTGTCATCCCAGCACTCGGGAGGCTGAGACAGGAGGATTGTTGTGAGTTCAAGACCAGCCTGGGCTACAAAGTGAGGTCAAGGTCAGCCTGAACGGCATAGCGAGACCCTGTCTCAAAAGACAACAGCCGGGGATTTAGCTCAGTGGCCTAAGCGCCTGCCTGGCAAGTATGAGGTCATAAATGTAATCCCTGGTACTGCAAAAAAAAAAAAAAAAAAAAAGACTGGGAAGGATTTATTAAGAGAGACAGGGCACACTCAAGAGGGGTGCCCAGGTGCTCAAAGGAATGAGGCACATACAGCTGGGAGTTTTGGAACAGGAATAGCTCCTGAGACAAGAGGGGTACCAAGTGGGCTGCCCCCTTGGTAGTTTTTTGGGAGAGGTTCTCACTATGTAGTTCAGCCCGGCCTTGAACTCAGTGTAGCTCAGACTGGTCTCACCTTGAATTTGTGGGGATCCTCCTGCCTTAGTCTCCTGAATGCTGTGCCTCCTCTATATAGTTAGAGGCTTGCATGATTACATCAAGTTCCCCAGCCCCTTTGTATACTCTAGTTTCATTTTTTTATTTAATTAGTCCTTGTTTGCAGTACACCATGATTACATTCATTGTGAGGAGTTGGTACGCACACATAGCATCTCAGTGTTATGTTCTGACTTTATTTTGAGACAGGGTCTCACCAAGTTACCGAGTTGCCCAGCTTGGGCTTGAAGCTGTGACTCTTTGGCTTCAGGCTCTCTGAGTGCTGGGATTATAGGTATGTCCCCCGTACCCAGCTCGGCAGCCAGTTTTCTGGTGTTTGACACGGCTGACCTTTCGGTGCTCCTTGAAACACTTGCCTCACTTGGTTTTGGGGATGATACTCTCGGTTTTCCTTCTGCTTGGCCGGCTGTGACTTGTCCTCTCTGCTGACCCCTCCCTAACTTCCTAATCTCCCAAGATGCACCGCGTGCCCGCCCCGGGGCTCAGCTGAGGAACTCTCCACTCGTTTGCCTCCACGCTCCTCTGGTGATCTCATCCAGACTCAGGGTTTTAAATACTGTCCTTCTGCTGATGACAATGGAATTTGTTTCTGCAACCCAGACCTCTCCCTGGAGGACCAGTTTCACTCATACAGCTCCCTTCTTGACACCCCAGATGTCTCACAGATGCCCCAAACTTAAAAGTCCCAAACCAGGCTCCTGATCTTCCCCCAACACCTCCTTCTCCCCCAGTTCAGTTTACAGCAGTTCCATTCTTAAACCCCACCCCATATATAATCTCTCAGCAAATCCTTTCAGCTATATTTTCAAAATAGATCCCAAATCCAACCACTCTCACTGTCTGCACTTCTGTCACCTTGATCCAGTTGCTGCCTTTCCTTACCAGAGACCTCTGATTCCATTCTTTGTTCTCCTTCAGTTTTTTTGGTTTTTTGTTTGTTTGTTTTTGTTTTTTTTGTCTTTTTGACACAGGGTTTCATTATGCAGTTCAGGATGGCCTTGAATTCACTATGTAGTCCAGGTTGACCTTGAACTCACAGGGATCCTCCTGCCTCAGGCTCCCAAGT
>RJWT010004354.1:0-33643 GCA_004365215.1 Cuniculus paca | reverse complement strand
GTGGTTCCAGGCACCCCAGGACTGGCCACAGATTCTCCGAAGCAAGACTGTTTGGCTTTTCTGGCCAGTGCTGGCGACGTTTATTTGATGGCTGGTACCCGTGGCCTCTGCATTGAGCTGGAGTTTCCACAGAGCAGAACTGGTTAGGGCCTGTAGATCCAAGCTGGTTAGGAACCTACGGGATATTGTCTGGAATGCACACCAGGAGTGGAACTCCCTCCAAACAGCTTCCGCGGGTCCACCCACAATCTGGAGAATTTTTAAATTTATTAAAACTGGCAGGAGACACCATCCCACTGCTCGGAGGCTGAGGCAAGAGGATTGCTGCGAGTTCAAGGCTAGCCTAGGCTACAAAGTGAATTCAAGGCCAGCCTGAATTGCACAGTGAGAGCCTGTCTCAAAAAAAAAATTAAATTATTATTAGCACATCTTGTTATATACCCTGAAAGGATTTTTGAGCAACTAAGAGATAAATCTTTTGAACACATTTAATTAGCATGTAGCTGGGAAACATAATTATTTAGTCTATAACTCTGAGTGTACCATTAAATTGGCTTAAAATTAACAAAATTCTGATTTGCAAATAGATGAACTCATAAAGTAAGCTGTGATTCACTTCTGCTAACTCTAAAAATCTTATAAAGAAAAATTTCTGTATAGTTGAACAAAATTCCAATGTGACTCAAATGTCAAAGAAAATGAACTTACACACTTTTCCCAGTAACAAATACAGAATTTCTTGTAACTTTTCCTTTTATACAGTATTAAGTGGCTTTAATATAAATAAAGTCTCTAGGATGAATAATGATAAAACAGAAGTTCTTTATATCATTATTCAGTGAATGGCTGAAAATACACTTGAATAATTTTGATAAGTCCTTTTCAGTTTTATAAAAAACATCCTTCAAATCAGAGCAGTTTCTTGCAATAACATGGTTATTTTAATGTAAAATTTAATGATGCTACCTTTTATATATATTGACGTAAATATTCAATATGTATTTGCCAAACTGAACATACACAGGAAAGAACCATAATCTTTCCATCTCAATGCAACAGATTGTTAAGATTTGTACTTACATTTGTATACTTCACCTTCTCCAAAATACAAAACAAAATTAAAAACCAAGTAGGAGCCAGTGTATTGAAGCAGTTGGTACTTTGAGACATACACTTACATTATTTGTTGAATGACAGAATGCACAGTAATATCAAAGATTATATATATGGGATGGACTGTGGGTATCAATGATACATATGCTGCTTTTTCAGAATAAGTTTTATTTGATAAAATAAGGATGTGCCCAAGAAATTCCATCGTCTCTATTTTTTTCTTCATACATTTTCTAGTTTATTTCGTCCAAGATCATCCCTCTCTTTTGCTTCTCCCATTGGCCTGTTCCCAAATCTTAAGCCAGATAGCCAACAAAAATTGAAGAAAAAAAAACTAAGAACTAGGGTAATAACGTAATAATTATAATATAGCTGATGTGTATTGAATGTTTACTATGTGCCAGGGCTTTACATGTGTTAACAAATTTATATTCGTTTGTGTTAACATCACACGCTACATGATTTAAATTCAAAATATAAATGAGTCTCTAATCACTAGAATTACCACCTTAAATGCTCATGTCAGATCAGGTATATGATATAAAATACAGTGACTTAACTGTACCAAGAGTTATCAGAATAATGCCACTATTTTGTTGTTGTTGTTGCTGTTGTTGTTGCAGTAATGGGATCAAATCCTGGGCTTCATGCATACTAGGCGAGCAGTCTTTATCACTGAACTACATCCCTGGACCCAGAATAAAGACACCTTATACCTTTCTTAACCTCTAGGTATATACACCTCTAATTATTATGATAACCTAATACCCAAATTTCAACTTTGGGTATTTGGTACTATCCTATATGAATACTATTGAGGGATACTATTGAGTATTTGAAACTATCCTCTATCTAAATGTATAGATTATATGAGGCAAAAATATGAAGCATAAAATGCTAGTAATTCTTTCTAAAGATTTAAAAAAATATATATGAACCAATGACCCAGTAAAAAAGCTTTTGTGGCTTTCCAATAAGACAGATACAGATTGATTATTCCTTATCCAAAATACCTGGGACTGGAAGTATCTTAGGTTTCACTTTTTTCTCATGTTCTAAGATATATATACACATATATTATGAGCAATTTGCAGGATACCACACAAGTCTGAATACAAAATTCATTTATGTTCCATATACCTTTATATACATAATCTGAAGATAATTTTATAAAATATTATAGTACACCTACATTTTAATTGCAACTCACAAAACAAGGTCTGATGTGGAATTTTCTATTTGTGGCATCCCACTGGTGCTCAAAAATTTTGGAGCCTTTCTGTATAGGGATGTTGAATTTGTAGTCAGATAAAGGCCTTCTACCTCATCATGCATCATGCTTTTTTTTGCTGGCTAGGTATGTGCAGGACCATGAACATGGAGATAAGGTTTTAGTCTTAATTCTGCAAATAACTCACTATAAGATTTCAGGCAAGGAAAGTAACAAGTTTAGATTACAGTTTTTTGTCTCTCTCTCTCTCTCTCTTTTCCTCTCTCTTCTCTCTCATTCTCTTTTTTTTGGAGACAGGGTCTCACTTGGAGTTTAGGCTGACTTTGAACTGACTATGTAGCCACGATTGACCCTGAACTCATGGTGATCCTCCTACTTCAGCTTCCTGAGTGCTAGGATTACAGGCGTGCACCACAATGTCTGACAAGCTCTTAGTTTAACAATATGAACAATGAGAAGTTTAACTAGGCAATATGAATTTTAGATCTCAACAAAAATATCTGAGAATCACTAAGTATCAGAGAAAACACAATATTCAAACAGGATAAAAAGTCCAACCCTATGGAAATTGTACTCGCTTTGTAACAATTTACCAGGAGGATAAAGAGATATCTTTAAAACTTCAATGGAGAGCCTTGCTTAAAAAACAAAAATGAACAAACAAAAAAATAAGGCCTTCCAAATTCATTCTGGGAAAGGCTGGCAATAAGAATATATGATAAAAAAGATTACTACTAAAGGTAATTATTTAATGTATAGTACATTAGGTTTAGTACTTTTTAAATTACTTTTGGAGTATGAATGTTTAAAATAGTAATAAGGAGTTTTTATATAACTTATGTATAACGATATCCAGGACATGGTACATAATTGGGCCATCTTCAATTGCTAAAGACATTTGCAGCTGTTGATTATGCCATATGATATGCTGTTGTATTTGCCTCCAGATTCTTAAGACACCAGTACAACGGTCACTGCTTTTTTTTTTTTTTCCAACAGTCATTTCTAATACTGCTTTTATTAGTATGTGCCACAGACACTATAAAGGTTAATTTTTCATCTGGGTTTTAGGAATTCAGTATAGTAAAAGAAAAAACAAGGTAAAATTTATCTATAAAACTAAGAACTTCTGAACACTATATATTCTACCAGGACAGTTCGAAAATCAAAATCCTTACTGTCTCTTTAGGAGTCATCAAATCTAGCTTCCAATTTTTAAATCAGGAATTGAATAGCTGTTCAGTTTTGTATTCCACCTCCTTTTCCCCCAAGCATATGTGTATTATATGTATGTATGTGTATATATATATATATATATGTATGTGTATATGTATATATGTATATGTATATATCCAAGATATCCTTCAGCCTCAAACATTAATAATATTTTGTTGAAGTTACTGAGGAATGGGGAAGTACATGATCACTTTTGCTCAACAGATAAACAATTTTAGAAGAAAAAAAACACAGTTCTCTCAGTGAAGCAGGTAACAGCTGTAAGAAGCTGCTGCAGAGAAAATCTCTGGGAGCAGCTTAGGAATGAGGTTCTGGAATGTGGACAGCTACAGTTTGATATCTGAACATTCCAACCTCAAAGGGAGGAAACCAGGTATCCCAGAAATGCCATGCTCACTGGATGCTATATTTAAAATGGCACTGGCAGTGGTAGCTCTTGACTGAAAAATGGGTAAGCTCCTGACAGTTACATAAGCCAACAGGCTTCCATTTACTGATGAGGGAAAGGAATAGCCATTTCAAAAGGCGATACTGACTGAAATGCAAATGGTAAGGGTTATAGAAAATACACCTGAAGTAAATTCTAGAAAACAAACTTTCAGACACTGAAGAGGTAAGAACAAGTCAACTGGAAAAAGAAAATGCACAAAACAGGCAACCGATCTCTGTAGACTGCCTAGCACAACTCATGCTAAATAACATGCCTAAAATGTCTGCATATCTAAATAAAACTCTCTCTTCTCCAAGGTTAAGAACAAAACCAAAGCCACACCATGCTGCTGCCCTTCCCAGAGGAGCCCACAGACTATGACAACATGCATCCTGCATGCACTGCAGCTTTAAAAATCATGCTCTCTGGGAAAATGGCTCACAGGTTAAGATAAGACCCTCTTATTATCTATGTTTAGACAGTTACTTTTCCAGAAGCTACAGACTCTTGTTACACATAGCAAAGAAGGCTCAGATTTATATTATGTGATTTGAGGCTGGCATGAATAAGCTAGTTTTCTTCTGTTCAAAATGTTCACTGATTTTTATTTTTCAAATATAATTACAAATTGAAATAAATCTGAGTGGTTTTGTTCTTCAATACTACAAAAACAAAGTAAAGTTTTTTTTAACTTCATGACTACCAATTCGGTTATTATATAAAAGATTATGACTAATTCCTAAAAACAGAACAAAAGGAAGATTTGCATTTTACCAGAGGCAAGTAGGAGGAAACATAAGGTGTCTAGAAATTCCTGATGCTAGAAATTCCTGATGCTAGAAGTGTTTTAAAACTATAATGGGATATAATATACAGATTATACAGTTTTAAACCTGCTAAAGTTTTCAAATTGTCTGGGCTCTCATTTTCCAGGGGGAATTAGTATTTCCTACGAAGCTTAAAATATAGTACTATTTCAGGAAGACATTTATATATTTGCTCATAAAAATTAAAGAATGGCAAACATATAGCTTACCAATTCAGTCACATCAAAGGTAACACAACTTTCAAAATACTGCATTAAATTCCAGAAAATTTAGAACTTTTAAATTATGGTGTGAAAACTTTTCTGTAGATTTCTTTTTAATTAGATTAAAGTATAATCATATTCACTTTGGCACCACCTAATCCTTTGTACTTTATTACTACAAAGAATGGTATGGAATACTGATTCAGTCATAGGTGGTTTTGTGGGGGATTTTTGTGTTTGTGAGGTTTTTGGGGTTTTTTTTTTGAGGAAGTGAAGGGGAAAAGGTCTACATTCAGAATATAGTACTAATAATGAAATTTCTGTAAAGGGAAAAGTCTTGGAATCTTTCTCTGACCCTTACCATGGTAAATTAAGGGCAGAAACTTTGAACTCAGACAGACCTAGGGGTTAGAACCCCGCCCCAATCACTTCCTAACTGCAAGATTTCAAGCAAACTATTTATTGAAATCATGACTCTTTTCACTCTGCAAGGCGACCAACAATAACAGCTGTCACTCAAGATTCCTATGATGCCTATCTGAAATGACAGCAGCCAAGCATGATTTAACATGTAAGTGTGGCGAAATGAGAGCTAATATTACGATTTCCTCTTGTGAATGTCTCCCTGGTACAGGGCTAATTAGGAAACAAATTCCGTTTTCGAGACCAAATGTAATTTAATCTGGCTGTACATCCCCAACTGAGAACTAGGCTCACTAAGGAAGGATGTAGACAAATGCAGGACCATTTCAAGTCTTTCCTCCTGCAGTTTCCTTAAATGTAAACTTAAGTGATTTTAGATTTCTGTTCTCTTCTACTGAATATCATAAAATACTATACAATACTTAAGAGCCATGTTTTCAAAGCATTACCATACAACAGGTGCTTTTTTAAAAAGCTGGCCTCTGAAAAATAACTCTAAATTGTGAAATCCTGTATTTGTTGTTTTGAAAATTAAAAATACTGATTATCATTTAAGCAATGCAACAATTCTGACAAGAAAAATACGCAACTTAACAAGGCATTTGTGAGTAAAGAGAAAATACTGGTCCCTCGTGTTATTTTAATAACAGAATGAAAGCCATTTATCACCAAGATCCAAGGAAGAACCACATAAATATGAAACATTATCTTAGTAGTAAAATCTGAGAATTAATACAAAACGTTTTATGGACGGAGATGGCCGTCCTTGCTAATGTCAAAGGGGTAGGTACACAATGCCTGAAGGAAAAGGGCAGGAAAGTCACTTCCTTGTGCTGAGTATCCTTTTTACACAGCCTGCTACATTCTCTTAAGTAAATCAGTGTTGCTTCTTTTCCACTCATCAATCATTGAAATATTATTAGCCCACCAGGAAAAAAATAAAAAATTTTAAAATGTATGTACATTGGTTGAGATGTAAAGGTTCTTTTAATTATGAAAACTTTTATTAATCTCATGTCTGGAAAACATTAAGAAATAAGCTGACTGGAAAAGGAAAAACAGGCATAAAACTGACTAGGAAAATAATACCTACATGGTACAATTAACAAAACCCTACTTCAACAAATGAGACAAATACTAATGCTCAATTATTTAATTTCTAGATAATTACGTAATGAACCACTCACCTGAGTAACCAAGGTAACATGTGCCCAAATATAATCTAAAAATAGACCCAGTGAAACATTCCAAATGTTGTCTCAATCAAATATTTGAATAACTGATTGAGATATCCTTACCTCTTGTTTCTGTACAAATTTTAGGATCAATATTTAAAATTATCCCAAGTGGCTGTATTTAGCACTAAACTCCACGGGAAAGGACAGCTCTGCATTCTGTGCAAAAGCACGGAGAATGGGTCGCAGTCATTCCGGCTCCGACCTCATCCAGCACGGATGACTCCTGCTCAGATCTCCACCAGCGCAGGGTAGGTGCCAGCAGTTTCAGCCCCTCAGTTAGCAGCTCATTTCTCAGCCCAGATTTCAGCCAGCCGGGCCAGAGCAGCAGCCCAGAGCCTTCGAGAGCTGCCTCCAGAGCTCAATCCTCCTCTCTCAGCAGGAACTGCTTCATGCAAGTCGCGGAAGACTGGAGCTCAGCTTGCAGAACTGGCTTCACCAGCACCGGGCT
Organism: Cuniculus paca; assembly: GCA_004365215.1. Classification (NCBI taxonomy): domain Eukaryota; kingdom Metazoa; phylum Chordata; class Mammalia; order Rodentia; family Cuniculidae; genus Cuniculus; species Cuniculus paca. The sequence goes on along the minus strand of RJWT010004354.1, from coordinate 26,494 downwards.
CCGCCCACCAGCCTCACACAGGTGAGCGTTTCCTGTGCAGGAAACGCCCCGTGAAACTTGAAACTGACATTCAACTGTGTCCTGCACCTTTCCAAAAGTTACTATTTAGCTACTTACTATTACTTCCTATTGTATTTGTTAAGTGGATGGGAGAGAGGTGTATCAGACACAAACGACGTACCTTAGGCCCCAAGAAAATCAGATAAGTGGTCAAGGAGGAAGCACTGCTAGAAAAAGGTTGAATCAGGAAACTAACAGCAACAGGCTAAGTAAACAACCCACTCAACAGTTTTGCTGATGATAAGCTATGATTGTTATCCCACTAACATGTTCTTTAAAAAGTATCAATTTACACAGCCTTGTGTGAAAACGGGAAAGATAATCTCTTACTGCATCTCTTTGAGGAAGACTGCTCCACAGCTGAAAATCCAGAAGGAAATCAAGTTCGTGAGGATGCACTCCTCCACCCACTGCCCAGGTGTAAAACCTGGATCTGCACTCCACTCAGGAGCCTCAAGCTGTGCCACTCCTCCACCAGAAACAGGCATGAGCGAAAGCAAAACTCCCTGGGAACCATGCCAACCTAACATTCAGCCAGTCTTAAGCCCTTAACCTGTAACTTTCTAAAACATCCTTACTAGTTTTCTGCATAAATGCAATCAATACATTCAAGAGATTCAACACTTACACTAAATAACTCCACTGACCTGTGCTAACCCTATTAAAATTAAACAAATGAACTACAAATACTGATGTATTTTCTGTTCCAAATAACCTTGCACTAATTCCAATGTAAACTCCACTCCAGGTAGTTTGTCTTTAACAAAATAATACTATATCATTATTGTTATATGGTCAAATATGCCAGACACTATTCTATTTAAATTATTTATAAAGCTGGACATGGTGGCATGCACCTGCAATCCCAGCACTCTGGGAGGCTGAAGCAGGATGACTTCAAGTTCAAGCCCAGACTGGGTAATTCAGCAATTTAGGGAGACTTTGTTTCAAAATAAAAATTAAAAATTGGCTGGGATATAGCTTAGTGTGAAGGCTTTGAGTTCCATTCTAGTACTTCAAGAAAAAAAGCCATCATAACCTAGGAAATCGATTCTGTTATTATTTCACTTCATAGATGAAGAAATGAAGGTAGAGAAGTTAAGCAATTTACCACGGTGACACAACTGGTAACTGGCAGGGATGAGATACCCAACGAGAATTCCTCATATGCCATGCCAAAGTCTGCTGCTGTTGACTGAATTTATTCTCTCTCTGAACACTGCTCTGAATATAAAATTGCTAAATGGTAGACCGCATTAAAAAAAATGAATTAATGTTATTTTAAAATACGAAAGACCACAGTGAATTCCATTATGTGGCAGGAACAAAACATTAATTTTTTACCACTGGAGCAACTATGGATTTATGGAACTTGTTGACTTAGAAATGAGGCTTTTAAAATTTATTCATAGTGGAGAAAGCAAACCCACAATTCTTTAATATTGAACACTTCTCCCTTCTAACCCTTTCTTCAATCAATACTAAAGGCCTGTAAGGGGGAGCAAGGGAAAAAGAAAAGAAAGGGGAAAGAGGAAGAAAGAATAGAAGTAGAGAAAGGGAAACGAAAATAATTTTGAATGTATAAATATAGAATGTACATAACGTAGGAAAGCCACTCTGGGAATACTTAGTATAATTCAGAAGCTCCTCATATTACCTGAGATAAACATAGATAGGAATAACTAAATTTCACAACAGTTTGCTTGGGTGTGAAAGAATTGCATAATTGACAGTAACTCTCACCTAACACCTAAAAGATTGCTCTCTATGGCATATAAAATGCACAGTAAGAAAATGAGAGGTACAAAAACCTAGACATTTGGCATTCACACTGTGCAAATTCTTCCAGTTCCACAGCTGACATCTGGAATCAGATCATTTTTCCCTGCTTTCACAGATGCACACTGAGGTAAGGCACTATCATCTCTTGCCTGGCTCATTCCAGTAACCACTGTCAATCTCTATTCTTCAAACTGTCTTTGCATACTCTTCACTCAGCAACCAAAGCATCCTTTTTAGCAAGGTAAATTGGCTCAAAACCATCGGGCCTGGTGGCGCATGCCTGTAATTCCAGCACTTGGGAGGCTGAGACAGAAGGATCGTTGCAAGCTCAAGACCAGCCTGGGCTACAAAATGAGCTCAAGACCAGCCTGAACAGCATAGTGAGACCCTGTCTCAAAAAGCCAAGGGCCAGGGATTTAGTTCAGTGGCCTAAGCACCTGCCTGGCAAATGCAAGGTCGTGAGTTCAATCCCCGGTGCCACAAAAAAAAAAAAAAAAAGGCTCAAAACCATCACCACCTTCCCTTAATTCCAAATAAAAGTCAAAAGCTCTATAGGCCCCAGAGAGGGAACTGCCTTTCCCCTTCTCATCCCCATCTTTCCCATCTCCCTCTAGCTTGGCCTAGACTTCCCACTCACTGATCTTTCAAAGAGTTTGACAGATACCCAGGTCAGTATTTCACTGCTCCCCAACTCCTTGTCGGGAAGACTCTTTCCCCAACTATGTGCATGTTCCCTCTCCATCTCTTTCAGGCCTTTCCTCAGAAAGAAGTAACCTTCTAATGAGCCCTTCCCTGACCACCTGGAATTAAAACCCTGCACAAACTACATTCCAGCACTTTCCAATCTCTGTATCTATTTCTTGGCCTTATTTTTCTCCACAGCACTTACCCATCATACTGTGTATTTCACTTGTCATCTCTCCGACTTTCATCTCAGAATGAGATCAATCACCAGAATATACCATTTCCAAGTGAGTGACACAAACAACAGCTCCTGCAGGCCAGGGTGCAGTTGGGACCAGCATCATCCAGATCTGCTGAATCATGACCTACAGTGTAACACGATCTCTTGGGGAACTGAGTGCACAATGAAGTTTGTGAAGCAGTAGCCACGGAGCCAAAAGACAAGGCAAGTCACTTTAGGCAGGAGAAAGATGGGAAGCAAGGGAATAGGCCCAAAGTAATCTGGGAGGAGAGTAAGTAAGTATGTTACTAAAGTTGATTACAGATAAGAAAAAGAATAGGGTACAAAGGTAATTAGTTCTGATAGCTGTGACCAGACTAATAATGATTTTGTGCATAATTCTGGCACAGAGGCAAATGGGTAAAGTTTTCTAAAGATAAAAGTTACATAAATTGTATTCTAAACATTTTTATTTAATAGGAAATATTAGGATGGATTGATTCAAGGCACTAACTGTGCAATTATTCTGTGAGGAGATAAAGATGAATGAGACATTTGCCCTCCGTAGGAGAGCAAAATTTGGTGACATAACTGGTATTAGATTTGACCAGGGTTTGGGAGAGATGGGACAGGGAAGCCCTCATAGAAGTGAATTATGGCCTGCGTCCTCAAATAAAAAGGGGACTCTGAAGCACTGAAATATGGAAGAGGGCATTTCAAGCCTCTAGGAACAGCAGGAACAAAGGGCAAATTCTGAAGCCAAGTGACACATTCAGAACACAGAGTAGATTCTGCCCCAGTGCACAGGGAAAATGACTACCACAGGAGTGCAGAAAGGAAGGACAGCTGGAAACACCACAATAAAATAGAGTTTGGAGTTGTGCTTTATATATAGTGAGGAAAGGCCGAAAGATGTTTGAATTAAAGAGACATTAGAAAGAATGGCTGAAAAAAAATTGAAAAATAAGCAGATTCCTTAAACAATTCTCTTTATCGTCAATTTAGCCTTTTTTGGGGGGGTGGTTCCAATTCCTATCCTGTTCATAAGGCCTGCTAGAAACTTGAATACATTTTTTTTTACATATTTATTTGGGGCAGGGGAATAAAATTCATCTCTACTAAACATTCTATAGTGAGAAGAATTTGGGTTTTGAGTTAATTAACTACAAGTGAGTTAACTATGTTAAGTGCCTGGTACAGCGCCTAGCACATAGTAAGCTAATACGAATGTTAACTATGATTGCTATTAGGTTCAGAAGATTTCAGTAAGTCCCACTTGTGAGGCCTCTGGCAAGTCTCTTAAGCTTTCTCAGTCTCTTCTGCTCCATTTGTTTAAAAAGGGTAGGGTGGGGTAGGATGGAAATACATTCCTTATCTCCATTACCTCACAGGGTTGTACTGAGATTGAAGTCCAATTAAACAATTACAAGTATTCATGAACTCTAAAGCATTTTACACATTTGCTGCATTATAGAATAAGAAAATATTATCTTGACCTGCCCTTTTGCAACACACTCAGGGAGAAAACTTCCCCAGGCATTCCTAAATGTCCACACTCCCTGGCCTCCTAGGGCACTGATTTTGGTATCTGATTCTTAAAAGTATTAGCTTCTGGAACACAAGTAAGCATATGTTGCAATAGGAAGAACGTTCAATATAACACTCCAAAAAAGGAAAAGCAAAAATTTGGATGTCCTTAACTCTGTGTATGTGTATGTGTGTGTGTAACTTCTGACTAAAGTGGCATGCAAACAACACGACTACAAAAGAGCAAAGGGCTGAAAAATCAGAGAAAAAACCAAAGCGAGAAAATAAAAACAGAAAAAACTGTCACAAGGCAAAACTTCAAGCTAACAGGTTAACAGAGGACCAGTTTCTCAAAATGGCATTACCAAGAAATTTTTTTTTTTTTGCCTTTTTATCAAAAGCAGCTCAAGTGGTCAAGTGGTTGCGCACTTGCTTGCCTGAGGCCCTGGGTTAGATGGGGCAGGAATGGGGGGCTTGGTGATAAGAGCATTTACCTAAAGTTGGATCCCTAGCCATACACACACACGCGCCCAATTTTTTTGTTTTGTTTTGTTTTGTCTTTTTGAGACAGGGTCTCACTGTGCAGTTCAGCCTGGCCTTGAGCTCACTTTATAACCCTAGTGTCAAACGTGCAACGATACTCCTGCCTCAGCCTCCTGAAACTTGAATCTTGAATAAATAAATGTTTTTCATTAGAGTTATATTAATTACTAAACCTTTCCCCCAATAAAAGCCCAGTCATTTCTATGTCTCCTGAAAAAAAAAAAAGAAAAGAAAAAGAAAAACCAGGTCTCACCAAAAAAAGAGAAAAATGTACGATGCAAGATCTATTTAAGTGACCATTTGAAGAGGCCCTTTCTCCCACCATAGCACTATAAAAACTAATTTTTTCAGGTGGTATACTGTGATACATCAGCATGTAAATTTGTATAAAGCAAGTATCTCTATAAATTAAATAGATCTAGTTTCTACCATTCATGATTTTTAAGAGTAGATAAACAGAAATCAATGAATAATAACCACTGACATATTTAGAAGTTATAAGTGCCTTATCTTCAATCTTAGAAAGAATTTTACCTCAACTTTTAGGTAAGAAAATTCAAAAACAGAGAAAATCAAACAATGTACATATATACACAGGTAAAAACTGCACAAGTATTAGAACTCAATTGCACTGCTTTTTATACAAGTATGTAAATTAAACATATGTGTTAAAGACAGTGTTACAAAATTGTCCACTTATGGAAAAGGTACATTAAGAATGACCTCCTTGCCGGGTGTGTGGTGCACACCTATAATCCCAACACTCAGGAGGCTGAGGCAGGAGGATCGTAGCAAGTTCGAAACTAGCCTGGGCTACAAAGTGAGCTCAAGGCCAGCTTGAACTGCATAATGAGACCTTCTCTCAAAAAGACACCCCCCAAAAAAAGAATGACCCCCTCCACTTAAGTAGTAGGGTATGGTAGAGTAAAAGGAGATTACAACTTATTGTTCATATTTTATAAAGAAATATGTGCTAAGTATAAAGGATCTAAATACAGAAGTGAAGAGAGAAAAAAAGTGTCTCATTATTTCCATGGTTCCATTCTCCTTCCTAGTTAGGTATGTATATCTTTCCAGATCTTCTATGAATTTACAAGGGGATTATACTGTTCCATAAGAAGTTTTTTCTTTTAACAATTTTCCTAGCTAATGCAGACCTCTACTTTGTCCTTTTTCATGGTTGCAAAGTATTTTACAATATAAAGTATCTAATGTATTTTGAAAGTGTGATTTCCAACGTTTGTGTGTCAAAGAATAGTCATGTGCATGGGAGGTGTATTTTTAAAACTGCAAAGTGACCAATTAAAACAGTGGCAAAATACTTAAATAGACTTTTCTCTAAAAAAGATATACAAGTGGGCAACAAGCACATGAAAAGATGCTATTTCTGAATAATCACTACCTGTTAACAGAACATTACCAGAACTCATTTTCCAGAATCTTCTCCAGCTTATCCTAATCATCCCCCCACCCCACCTGCGTGGAAAGGTACTGTATCATAACGTCAAACACCACAGAACAGTCTTCAAGTCAGGATTTGAGCACTACTGCATGTTTTTATGAAATAATACAGTGAAAGGCAGGCTTTACATCTGGCTTTTCAGCTCAACTTTTTTTTTTTTTTAAAGATATACTATTAACTCCTTCTCACTGGTTTAAAGGAATTCACTGAATGTTAATTTCTGCACTCCACCATGGATGCTCCCTGAGCTTTTCTAGTTTTTGATAACTGAGAATAAAGCTGCTATGGATGTTCCTGTTTATGTCTGACACACATGTATGAATTTCTATGTGTCTGTATCTAAGAATGGAAGCACAGGGCCACTGGGCACCCATGGGTATGTCAAGTTCAGGAGCCAGTGCCACACCATGACTGCTCCAAAGCACGCTCCCAATAGCAATACTTGAGAATATGCATCCTTGCTAATCTTTGGCAACATTATTCCTAAATTTTAAACATTCTGGTGGTTATATAATAGGGAGTCAATTTAGGTTTTAATTTGCATTTTCCTAAAGACTAATGATGCTGAACATCTTGTCATATGCTTATTGAGAATGCTGGATATTTGTTGTAAAATACCTGAGTTTTTACTAATTTAAAAAAAATAGTTTGGCTTTTTCTTATTGATTCTTTACATACTGTGATTACCAGGCCTTTGTGAGATACATGTTCTGTAAAAATATCTTCCTTACTTTGATTTGTCCTTTCATAGCATATTGTGATGAATTTCTTAATTATAATTAAGTTTAATTATTAAGCTTTCAGTTATAATGAATGCTTTTTATGTCTAGCCAAAGGTCACAGAAATATTCTACTGTATCATCTTTTTTTTTTTTTTTGATACTGGGGATCAAGCTCACTACCTTGCACTTATCAAGCAAGCGCTTGAACTGCTGAGCTAAATCCCCCACCCTCTACTGTGTCATCTTTTTAAAATTTTTTTTCCCTTCACATACAAGTTGTACAGACGTATAATTCTTCTGTAAATTTTTTTTTTTTTGCATGAGGCTAATTAAGAATCTGACTTCTCTTGTTTACACTCAGATGTTTGCTGATCCAGAAGCTTTTATTGAAATGACTGTCCTTTTGACACTGCAGTGCAATGGTATCTTTGCCATTAGTAAGTATCTATATTACCTATAAGTGGAAGATATTTCTGGAACCCAGTCTGTTTTGTTGATCTATTTGTCTATCCTTGTTTTCACACCAGTGTCTTAATGAGTGACATTTTAAAAATAAATTTTTATGTCTATTACAGTAAGTTTCCCACTTGTTGGTTCTTTAAAACTGGCTTAGGTATTCTTGGCTATAAATTTTCTTATAAATTTTAGAATTAGTTTAGAGTCAGACATTAATTTCCACAAAAATCTCAACTTACAGCCTGGGGCATTTAGTAGAAACTGCCCTGTTGAGGTCTGACCTTCAATTTTTGTTCCCCCAGCACTGTGACTTTCTCTATCCCACAAGCAGATACTCTGGAATAATGTCTCTTTATACCGGGATCCTACTGGTCTATCCCAGGATTGCTTTCTTCTTTTTCCCTTTAGCTCAGCAATTACCTAGAGATTTATTAATCCTCCAATACTCAAAAGAAATATTTTCTATACTTCTATCCAATTTTTATAATTATTCTCAAGAGAGAATGTCTATTTAAATTCTTAGTCTTCAATTTCCAGAAGTTCATGCCTCCAAGGTAACTTACTTTTCTTCTCTCTTCTCTTCCCTCTTCTTTCTTTTTGTTAGATAAAGTACATAATGCCAAAAGATTTAGAATGCCAGCATGGAAATTATAAAAAAGACCAAATGTTGATATGTTGGTTCTGGCAATGAGTTCTGTAATATAAGAACTTAAGAATTTATTACATGGGCTTAGGGAAGACTATACACAGCAGAAGGAAGAACCATTGAACTTGAAGATAGGTCAGTGTGGGAGTGTGTCTGTGGGGCGAGATCTCTCAATATCCATGAGAAAACATCAAGAATGCAACTGGTGTATAAGGAAGAAGAGAGCAGTGCCCACACAAAAAGAGGTATCTGAAGAGACTAGAGCTGAGGACATCCAAAACTTAATTAAAGATATCAATAAATAGATCCTTAGTAAATTCTAAGCAATCCATACAAAGAAAAACATCTGCTTTCTCTTCCTCTCTGCCCCCTCCTCAACATCAACCTCACATTCTTCCATCAAACCATATCCTGTGGTGACTGAAACTAAATGATGATGTCTTATGGATATGCTGCTGCTGCTCCCTCTCTCCCGCTCTGTGTCTGCCTCCCACCCCACACCCTGCCCACCTTCCCTCCCTCTCTCTCTCCCTCTTTCTTTCTTTTTTTTCTTTAAGGCCTCATAGACCTTTGCTATCTTGGTCAAGACATGGTGACTCATTTTTATTTCATATACACAAACCATTGAACATATTGAGAACAGAAAGAACAGCGTTAAAATGAAAAATTTTCCTATTACCCTTGTTATGTAATAGTATAGAGGAGGTTTAAGTTCTTAGTCTCAAACTATAACTTGCATCTTTCAGATCTGTGATCTAACAGTCACAGATGGCAATGTTAAAAATAAATAGAACATTCAAGTTGTTTATACTGTAGGCAAAGATAATTTTAAAGTGTGAAACAAGCCTAAGGCTGACTGAATTTACATCATCCTTTTCAAAAATATATTAAGAACGTATATTTCCCTATGCCAGTCCTAAAGTGCTGCTCACAAAATAAAAGACAAATTAGCTTTTGAAGGTGTCTTCAGTTTTTATACTAATTACTAATACAGAATTAACAATGACTTGGAGGTCTGAATAAACCTATTTCCTACAACTATCAATAACTAATTTGTGGGCCAGGGTATAGTTCAGTGGCACAATGCCCGCATGGCAAGTGCGAGGTCATGAGTTCAATTCCCCATACCAAAAAAGAAATGAAAAGAACCCCTAACTTTCCAAACATTAAAAGTTTCTCAGATGATTATTATTAAAGTGTCATTTCCCCTTCTATAACATGAGAAAGTATTTAACTGATACCGTTTTGAATGCCAATACAAAACTAAGCATTAAAAACTCGGGTTTCCAGGAGATCTCTGAGCAAATGTTATCAAAGATGAGTAATAGAAGTTAAGTTTATACCACAGGAATATGAATTAAAACAATGCACAAGAAATCACAGTTTTTGATGGCGACTTCAGTCACTTCAAAAATAGTGACCATTAGGAACCAGGAGTGGTGGCGCACTCCTGTAATCCCAGTACTCGGGAGGCTGAGGCAGGAGGATTGCTGTGAGTTTGAGGCCAGCTTTAGCTACAAAATGAGTTCGAGGCCAGCCTGAACTGCATAGCGAGACCCTGTCTCAAAAAGACAAAAAAAAAAAATAGTGACCATGAAAACTTATGATCATCTCAACAGATACACTGACTGCCTTTTTAAAACAATCCAACACCTTTTTTTTTTTTTTTTTTTTGCGGCACCGGGGATTGAACTCACGACCTTGTGCTTGCTAGGCAGGCACTTAGGCCGCTGAGCTAGATCCCCAGCCTCCAACACCTTTTTTATGAGAATACGCAACAAACTGGAAACAGAAAGGGACACATCTTCAGTCATTAATAATAAGGAACATCTACGAAACTCACAGCTGACATCTCATTCAATACTGAGACAGTAGATGATTTTGCCTAAGATTAGACATCGGTCAAGGGTGTTTGTGCTTGTGGTTCTACTCAACACTGTACTGAGGACCTCGCCAGAGCAATGGGGCAAGGAGAAAATTAATGAAAGACATCTAGACTAAAAGGGAAGATCTCTATTTGCTGATGACATGACTTTGTGTGCAGAAAATCTCAAGGAATTCATTTTTTAAACCATCAGAATAAATGATGCAGTAAGGTTTCAGGATATAAAATCAATACAAAAAATATTTCCATGCACTTGCAATGAACATTAATAAAATTAAGAAAACACTTCTAGTTATAATAACAATATTTAAAAATAAATTTAATGAAAGATGCAAAACTGGATGGTAGGAGACAGCAGGGAGAAGAAAAAGGGTAGTAAAAAGAATCAAGTTGTGATATGTGCATGTGTCAATTTCCTATTTTGAATGTATTTATCATGTACTACAAACATATACTAATAAAATGTATTTTAAAAAGAAAATAGTGAACACTGAAAGAAATTAAAGATTATCTAAATAAATGGGGAAATAGTCCATGTTTGGGAGTTGGAAGACTTAATATTGTTAAGGTAGTAACATTTCCCAAACTTATACACAGATTCAATACAGTCCCTTATCACAACCCCAGCTGACTTCTTTGTAGAATTGATAGGATGATTCTAAAATTCATACAAAATTATAAGGGACTCAAAAAAGTCTAATCAACCTATTAAAAGAATAAAGTACAGGATTTATATTTCCTGATTGCAAAACTTAATATAAAACAATAATAATCAAGACAGGGTGCAATTGGCATAAGAACAGACATATAGATCAATGGAACAAAACTGAAAGTCCAGAAATCAACTCATAAGTCTAAGGTCAAATGATTTTTTACAAGGGTGTCAACACCATTGAACAGGGAAAAATTATCTTTTCAACAAATAGTTCCGGGACAACTGACTGAATATCCACATGAAGTTGAATCCCTGACTTACACTACACATAAAAATTAGTTTAAAAAAATGGATCATAAATTAACTTGTAAAAATCTGAAACTATAAACTCAGAAGAAAATGTTGAAGATAATCTTTATGACCTTGGACTAGTCAATACTGTCTTAAAAGACATCAAAAGCACGGGCAACAAAAGAAAAATAAACTGAATTTTAACAAAATTAAACTTTTTTGTTTCAATGGATACCATCAATAAAGTGAAAGACAACTCCTAACATAGAAGAAAAAAACATGTAAATCACTATTACCTGATAAAGAACTTATATTCAGAATATATAAGGAAGACTTAACAACTCAATGATCAAAAGTCAAATAACCCAGTTAAAAATGGACAAAGAATCTGAATAGACATTACTCCAAAGAAAATAATGTAAATTACCACAATACACAAAGATACTGAGTATTAAAAGCCATTAGGGAAATGCAAATTAAAACCACAGCGAGATACTTCACACCTGCAAAAATGACAATAAAAAAAAATCCAAATAGCAAGTTTTGGCAAGAAAATGGAGCAACTAGAACTCTCATAGATCATATCTGGAACCAAAAAATGGTACCATTCACAGTTCAACAAAAAAGTTCATTTAAGAGTTCTCCCATGATGGCGCAATTCCACTACTAGACATGTGCCTGAGAAAGATGAAAACACACATTCACACAAAATATACACAAGTATTCATAGCAGCCCAAAATGCAAACAACTCCAAATGAATAAATAAAATATGATATATGCATACAATGGAATAGCATTCAGCCATTTAAAAAACAATCTGCTGATACAGATTGATAAAAACGCTTTCAAGATGTGAAAGACACTTGTCATTAAAGGCCACATAATAGGTCATTTTATCTATATAAAACATCCAGAATAGGGAAAACTGGAGACAGACACTAAGTTATTGGTTGTTTAGGGCATGTGGTGGTGGTGGTAAAGCACACGAGAAGAAATGTTTGTTAACGAATGCTGGTTTCTTTTTGGAGTAACAAAGATGTTCTAAAATTAATCATGGTAACCGTTGTATAACTCTGAATATATGAAAAACCACAGAATTACATATTTTAAAAAGATTAATTGCATTGTATGTGAATTATATCACAATTATTGAAGGTGGTATTTTGAAAGTGACTAATGGCATATTTTAAAAAGGAAACTACAGTCATCACACTTTCTAATGAACATTCACCAAGCAAAAACCTATATTGAGTCTTTTTATTAAAAAAACTCACTAGTTTACCCAAATCAGGATAAAATTGCCTTAAGAATAAGTGCGAATCCTTGGCTCAAGTGGAAGTGCAAAGAATCTGGTTTTGAAGTACTTTCTTTATGGAACAATAAAGTTAGTCTTCCTAAAATAAATTCCCATGAGTGAAATTGGAACAATTCCCCAATGTTCTATGAAGAAATGGCTTTGAAGGAGGTTATTACCTTCCACTTTTACCTAAATTGCCTATATGAGGACTGACTGGTGTATAATTTGGGGGCAAAAGTAGAAAAACATGGAATACGGAAGAATGAACTTTTTTTCTCCCTCAATCTTAAATACAGATCTTAAACCCTGACTATAGATTAAGGAAAAGCAACACAAATAAATTCTGAGGTCTAGAATTTTTTTTCCTCTTTTTTGGGAAGGAAAATTTTTTGGGAAGAAAAGGGCAGAAGAAATGGAATTAGGAAAAATAAATTTGATTACTTCTTCCCTTTAAAATTTTTTAGTTTTTGTTTTCTTTATTTTTTAAAATTTATATCAGATCAAACATTTCCAGACTGTAGAATCCTGCCCAGATTAACTCACACCAATAAATACAAGAATTCCAGTTTTCTTGATATTTTAGTATCTTGCAATACAGCTTTACTAGAATAAGAAATGCTGTTTAACATTCTTTTGATGGCCAAGGGACTGATAAAATATAATTTCCTTCAATTATTAATTTCTAATTAATCATACTATTCCCATATTAGTTCTTTAAAACTGTAGTTTAAATCAATTTATTCAATAATAAATTATTTTCCTACTGTCTCATTATAAAAGCATATAGTAACAAAACTTAGAAGAGCACACAGTTCTTTTAAAAATTGTTTAAAAATTTGAATGCATGCAAACCTTTGTGAAATGATCAATAGAGAAATAAAATATTTTAAAATCAAAATTATATAAAACTAAGAATGCATATTATACCAATAAATGTAAAGAAGGGCAAAACAAGCTGGAAGAGAAAATGTGTGTTTTTGAACAGCTGATCAGAAACACACCAATGAGATAGCATATTTACCTGGCTTTGGCACCGAGTTGGTCACTGACTGGGGAACTTTCTGGTTAATTAACTCAACACAATGTCCAGGGAAGAGTCCCACCTAAAGAGAAGCAACAAAGGATTTCAAACCAGCAAAAAGACCAGTATGTGAAAACTGCCAACTCAATTTCCAGTAATGTACTCCACAGACCCTCCCAAATGATTCTATTATTCCAAGATTCTCAATAGCAGATGATGCCAATTACACAAACAAATAGTAAAACAATCTGTTGCTATGAGTATATAGAGTTATGTGTGTGTGTGGGGGGGTGACTAACCAAATATCTAAGTCTGCCTTTTTAGTTTTAGTGTTTAATTTCTCAAATTTCTTTTACTCCAATGAAAATATTTAGTGTGACAAGCTAGGCATGCACTCGGTAGTATTTTTATTTCTTAATAATTTACTTTGCTGAAATCTCAATCAAGTTATGTAGCCATCTCTGTTATCAACTACTGTTTACGGTATTTTTTGTAATTTTTTAAAATCAACACTACACCAAAAATCAAATTTTTCTAAATTTTCTCTGTACTCTCCTATAGATTTTATGAAAACAAAACACAATTAGAATAAATTTCTGCAACACTCTTTTAAAATGCTGGTGATCCCTGCTGCACATGAGCAGCAGGGCATGGGAGCACTGAAAGCAATATGGAGGACCATGGCCAATCTCAGCAGTGCTAACAGTCTCTGACTTTGAAGAGCATATCACGTTGACCTCACAGCCTGCATGGCTTCAGGCAGAATGCTAACAAGCTCCCTATGTGGAAAATACCGGAGTTTCAGATCATCCAGAGATACTGTGCGTCCAACAGAATAAATAGGGATAAACAGCCTGGGAAAAAAAGTAAAAAGGAAATCTTTACCAATATTTATAGATATTTCCTTAGATAGGACATAACTGGGCTGCCATGCAGCAGATGTTAAAGCTGAAACATGAAAACTACATCACGTTGTATCTCCCTCTGTTGACACACTCTGGGGAAGAATGAGACGTTTTCCAAGAGCATGACTCATCAAGAAGTTCTGAGCTGTATAATTCCCATCGGTGTGGGATTATTTTCACATACTCATTTGCTGCTTTCTTATTTCAATTTCTGGGTCAATATTCTATAGTACTTCTTAAAATTATGGAAATGCAACCAGTAATTATGAGCTGAAAGGGGGTTATTGAGAGAATATAAGTTTTGCTTGAAAGATTTTTGAGATTCATAACACTTCTATCTGCACTGCCTTCTAAAATGATGCTTTACATGTATGTTTTACTTGTGAAATTTTGTAACCTATACTACTTGACTTCCTTTTTCACTAAACAAGTAGAATTTTTCCAAGACTAGTTGGAATCAGGAAATACTGAACTTGAAAACTTCTTTTCATTTTCTCTTGAATAGGTCCTAGCAAAGGGCATGAAATGCACTGGTTAACAGTGTAGACTTCAAAGTGAGAGGCCTGGGTTCAGTCCTAAATCTGCCTCTGTATAATTTGGTTTCTGTCTAAAAATGATAATGTAATAGCTATCTCATAAGGGTTTTAAAGGAATTGAATGGATTTGCATACATAAAGTATATTCAGTAAGTACCTGTTAAATGTTATCTGTTACTATCCCATTATGTTGGGTATCAGAACACCCAGAGGGTCTAGCACCTCCACCAAATGGATATGACACATAATACCATCTTTTTGGTGTGTGTGAGCTTAAGTTGCCTCACTCTCAAATATTGTATTTTCATAAAATCCTAATGCATTTTAATTTATAAACATCTGAGAAGTGCCACAGAGACAAGGTCAGGCTCTAAACTTGGCTCATCCATTTCCTAGGCGATGCTATCTGCAGCAAACTGCTTAGTTTCTTCATTTGTAAGTTTAGGATTATGCTATATACGTATCAGGAGTTTATGTGAAAGCACCTATCCTAGCTTCTAAATTCAAGTATCTATGAGCAAATAAAACTAGTTTTCCATTACTTCCTCACAATGACTGAATAAAGTTTGGTGAACTTTAGGGAACTACATCATATAAGTTACATTTTCACCTCTTAAATTTGTCTCAGTGCTTTAGTATTAGATGTTTGGAAGAGAGCTATTGTGTACCATGAGAAGATCTACAGTGGGCACATCTAATGCCTAACTCTAATCCCCCTGCCCTCTTGCTTCCCCTTCTTATGCAGTATCATAGTGACACAGGGAACATCACAGTGGGACAGAAAACTTGGGATGACAAAATAAACTGGGCACAATAAACTGTTGCCTTTATAACATGGCATGCTTCACGAGATCCATCATGAGATCCTGATCAAACCATGCAAGTAGAATGTTTGCATGAAAGCAGAAACTGTTACCAAGAAAAAAGCTAACTAACCCTCTTGCTTTGCTCATTCTTAGTTAACTAAAGTCACTAATTTAGGAGGCCACACAGCTTTGCTGTAGATAACACCGCTGATGTGAGGGTTACAGTAACAGTTTCCTAGGTTACTTCCCTGGGACTTAACGGCAAGTTTTGCTGAGAACACTGAATTTTCACTTGGGCTTGTAGATGTCTGATGGAGGCTAAAATGGGATAAAAGGGTTGCCATCATAGTGCCCCTGTCCCCTTTGCTATCTTAATCTTTGAGTTATATTTTACTCGGCTCTGCATGTAGACATTGCCCATCATTTAAGAAATGTTTCTCCAAGAATATAATACAGGGCTAACTAGGCTAATGCCTGTGGGAGCTGGTATGTGTTTCTTGTACTCTATTCTGTGTTTTCTCAATAGCTCAAGTACTGAACATCCTGTAGCTCTCTCACAAGTTTATTCAAGACGATAACACCAGCTGCAAGAGTAACTCAGCAGTTCCTGGACAAAGTCAACTGTCTGTTAGCCAACCAAGTACAAGACTGGGAAGATTTGCACAGAATAATGTCTCCAGATACACAAAAAGATAACAGCCTCTACGACAAGTTGGCTGTTACCACCTGGTGGTCCAAGTGCATCACAAGAAGAAACACCTGTGTCAACTTGAGTTAGAAATGCCCAACTAATTTAGATCAGTATAGTTGAGTGTGGCTGAAGGGACTTATTGAAGACAGAAGACCCACCCTGGGTCTGAATGACAGCAACCAATAGGCTTGTCACCTGAATGGAATAATAGAGAAATAATGAAGGAAGGCTCACTTTTGTTTTTTCAGAGGAGCTTCAGTCTTAAGCTTCACCTTGTACATTGTCTCCTGACTTCCAGTGCAGATTCTTCAGCTTCCAGCAACAGAGCCTTTACTCTCTACTGTAGACCCTCCAGCCTCCTGATAAAGACTTGCACAGGACACTACAGTGAGCTCCAGGCCCTTGACTAGATCCTTAAGATCTCCCACTCACAGATAGCCCTTTTGTACTCTTCCATACCGGACTCTGTGGGAGGCCACGATAAGCCATCTTGTAAATCCTTTTACATTTGTATATCTTGTATTCAGTGTTCCTCATTAACTGATACACATGCTCCTCTATGTTCTAGGAACAACGGCTTGGTCTCTCTCCCAACCTACTGCTGGACTCCCTTAAGCTAAAGTTCTAACTTGGCTGAAACCTCCTTTCCCCTCTCCCAGGAAAGCTGCTCCTACACAGGACAGGAGTTCATGTGCTTGCAATACCTGGCCCATTCTCATCTCTACCATCTCTGTGTCAAAAGATCTCACCATGCAGGATCAGTATTACTAAATATTAGCTAAACTAAAAATCCAGTTTTCCAATCTTTGCACTCAGGAGGCCCAGGCATATATAAATGCAACACTAGGCTAAGTTCCTGTCTCTTCCTGCTATAATGCAGGTATCATGACTGGATCTGTAGGAGCCATTGCTTGATCACAATGAAAATAGCCTGAGACAATCTCAGAGGCCTCTGCCTATCATCAAGCTGCTGACTCAACACTAACAATCAGAGACACTTTCTCTTCACTTTTCTGTTCTTAAAGCCCAAAGTATTCCTAATGGCTAAGTGGACTTTTACTAAAAGTGTTTCACAAATCTGTGAAAGTCAATCTATTTTCCTGTTACAAAATTTCCATCATAAAAGATGAAACTGTTTTCTGTTGAAAATATTACACATGACAATGCGACTCTAAAAATACAGTCAATGAATATTTATACTTATGATGAATAATTAAACTAATCTTTCACCTTTCACAAAACAAACAATTCTGATAAACCCTCAAGTGTCAAACAATAAAATTGATTGGAACACTGACAATATGAGCTATTAACCACATCACCTTCATATTTTAATCTTTCTGCAGCACTGCTAGAAAGAGAGAGAAGAGTCAGGAATATTACCAGGGAGTCAAAATGAAACCACCTCTAGAAGAAGATGGAAGAGAGAGAAATGCACACCACCTGGTGCCCACAGTGGTAGAGAAACCGGTAGTAAAACCACAGTCACAGAAGTGTTATGGTATTGATCTAAAATATCCCCTCAAAGTTTCATGTGTTACTGGGTCACTAGAGCTTTCACTCGTCAGTTAACACCTTGGTAAGTTCATAGCTGAAAGGGCTATGAGGAGATGAGGGCTCATCGGAGGAAGTGGGTCACAGAAGATGGACAAGGACTAACAAGTGTTTTAACTCTCCTTGGGCTCCTTCCCTCTCTCTGACTCAGAGCTATGAAACTTTGAGTCTAAATAAATCTTTCTTCCTTTAAATTGCTTATGTATGTCATATATTTTGTCCCAGCAACAAAAATCTGACTAACGCAAGAAGGAAAAGAACAATTTGGAGATAAGGCTAGTATGGGTTGGAGATGGGCATACAGGAAAGAGTGAGGGCCTTAGTAATGTTCTCTCAAGTCTTTGAAATAAAGTGAGAAGCAACCAAAGACACTATTACATCACATAGTATGCTGGTCACTGTTTAACAACTGGCCTTTGAGAGAAAAAGCTAATTTATGGTATTCACATTGTAAATGCTCCTACCAAGGCTGGCTTCAAACCATCAACAGGACACAACTGAGTGCAGAATTGAAAAGAAATGCACAGTAGTGCTCTATAATGTAGTATTTGTACCATTCGAAACCACTAGATAGAAATAATCTCAAGAGCATAGATAATAGTAAAATATATAAAATAATTACAAATAAAATATTTACTCTTAATATAATTCATTTATTGTAAAGTTATGTACTTTAATTCTTAATAATGGCTGCATTTAACAACTGTCCTATGATATTTTTAAAGACTTTAAAGATGGCTCCAGATCATCACTAATCCATAGCTATCCACTTGGTCCTGTGCCTGATCCTCAGTTTCCAGCAACTTGGTAAGTCTACAGCTCACCCTCTGATACTGAAGAATAAGGAGAGGTGCAAAGGGAATGGACTGTGATATATACAGCAATAAAATAAATCTAGAGCTTTGGTAGCAGTGGGAACAAAAAAGAACCACTGCTCAGGAAATGAGCCTGACCTAACTGTAGTATCACTGGAGGCAACCAACTGAAACAAACAAACAAGTAAAAACCAACTAAAAAGAAATTTAAATATAACAACAATGTACTTATCATTGGCTTTTTAAAAAATTCCTGCTCTAGTGGTTCTTTGATTTAATTTATGGTTAGTGAAACCTTAAATCTACCTGCAAAGAAAAATACTTTTCATGAAGTTTAGTAAAGAACTGCTCTCTTCCACAGACACACATCATGGATTGGAGTCATTTAACCTTGGAGAGTTAGACTCTAATATTTCATTTTCTGACTACAACTTCCTATCTTCCCAAGTCTCTACTGTTTATATTCCATGACAACTGAAGCTAAAACTCAGACATCCTACCCTTTTCACTCATATATTTCCCCTACAAGATACCTATCCTTCTTTTCCACCTTTCCTTTTTGCTAGTCAATATGGACACTGCAGTTAGCATTTGAACTTTTAAATCAGTATCTTTAGATTCCTTGTAATGTTAATCTTCTGCCAAACCAATCTAGCAACACCTTAGCCCCTGAACTAAACCAATATACTTCCATACACACATGCCATGTGTTTCTGGGGGGAAAAAAATCACATCACTGAGGAGATTCAACCCGCAAATAGTCCATTGTATAGCAATGCCAATTAATTTCCGTATTCCCCAAACATTCTCCAAGAGCCTGTTCTTCTTCAGACTGCCCTGACACTCATAACCCTTACACCAGCACAACCAGATAAGTAAATAAGTCAACTAGCAGTGGCAAACAAATAGAAAACAGTGTGCTTGTTTCTTTTTTGGGGGGGCTAGGGCAAAGAAACAGCAGTTGCTATTACACAGAAAGAAGCAAAAACTGAAAGCAAATTTCTCAATTCCTTACTTCCCAGTTTCTGACTCCATTTACTGGTAGTTGAATATTTCTTGAAGTTCTTTGAAACACTCTCACTTAAGTCTCTCCAGTTTCTATTTCCCACAAAAATGCCACGTTGCTTTTGATTTCTTTGTTTCTGCAGTGGGTATACTGGTTTGAAAATCAGAAACACAGTCAGGGATCAGGATTTAAGTTGAAGACTTGGGCATATACATGGTATTTAAAGCTAAGAAAGGGAATGAAGCCTAGAACAAAAGAGTAAATGAGAAGGCAGTCCAATCCAAACCTCAGAAATTAAGTATGGGAGTTGACTCAGGCAAAGACAACATAGAAGACAAGAACTTTAAACGCTTGTGTCAAGTCAGTCAAGAGAAGAGTGTCAGGAAAAGGGAAAATCAGAAATTCATGATGACAGGTTATGTAAGAGGAATAAGGAAGTATCTGCTTTTGCCGTAATCCAAAGACCTCCAGTGATGCAAGAGAAGAAAACAAACAGGAAATGTTTAGGAATGTATGTGATAAGTGAATGCTGAAGGAAACTAGAATATGCTCCTTAAAATATGAAGGACTGTCGAGATGAAGACAGTTAAGATGTAGAGCTCTTCTGGACGGACGCTCTGTTTGCTTAAAGCATGATAAAAGCTTACAAACCAGTCTTTTCATCTCCCTATACCCCTGATTTTCACCTAAAGAGTGTAAAATCTGACTTAAAACCTTTGTCAGTTCACACGGAACCAGAGGAATCTGAAAGCATACTTTTCTCCTTTAGTTCACTTCTCATAGATCCTCCTTCCTACCTTCCTACCTTGGGAAGCCTGAGTCTAATTTCCTTTGTCTTGTCACTTCTCTAATAGTCACTGTTCATTGTTGAAGAAGATACTACGTAAGCCTAACTGAAGGCCGTTGGTTGCAGTTATCATTCATTGACAACCACCCCCCCTGCCAGGGCAATGTACACAATATTCAACTTGACTGTTCTACTATTCTGTTTTTTGTTACAAGACTCTGTCCCAACTGTGAATTTATGGGGGCAGCGGGTAGGAATCTCACCTTCAATGCAATGATGTCCTAGAAGCTAGATAAGGGTAGTAAAGATAGAAAGTTGGTGATGGAAAAAGGTGGAGGGAACAATGGAATGCTAGTACTGAGCATAACACGGAGTATTATGCAAAAGTGTTCACTACATAGCAAGTTACTGAATTTGTTTCTAATTAGCTTAAGGTCATATCGATAAGAAGAAATAAGTTATAAGTGCTTTAAATTACACTTAATTTGCCTTACCTTTCCTCCCCAGAAGAAGAGGAAGATGAAGAAGACATTGTAAATGGAAGGACATGTAGATAAGAAAAGAAATATGTGTGTAATGAGGGGAGATGTGATAGTTACATATGGCCAATGTGAGTTTATGAAACAGAGAAGAGGGATAAGACTGAGAAGGACAATGGGGTCAGAGATCATCAGTAATCTTATTCATCATAATAGGGAGTTTGAGATTTCCTTCTGCAGGAAATGAAAGTGATAAACTGAGCATCAGAGAGACAGAAGCAAGTGTGTTTTAGGAAGGAAACCAGTAGCAACATATACCTTTCAAAGTAGAAGAAAGGGAGGAAGATAAAAAGCAGAATACCACTTGAGGAATCTTCAAACACAGATAAAAGAGAAAATAAAAATCTGTAATATAAAAATGGCATGAAGAAGAATAAATGAACGTCAGAGACAGAGGTGTGGAGACTTCAAGTGGACTGGATGTATAAACAAAGCCAGATCAAGGATTGCTTTAGCAGTTTTCTTCTATGCTCCTTGAGGTATAATTGGCAATCAATAAACGACATATTTTTGAAGTACATTTTGATAAGTTCTGACACCCATAAAGCTATCACAACAATCAAAACTATGACTATATTAATCAACTCAGAAGTTTCCTTGTACCTTTTTCATAATGCCCCAACCCTCCTCCCATTCCTGCTCCTCAGCAACTCTGAATCTACTGTCACTATACATTATTTGCATTTCCTATAATTTCATATGAAGTCCTGCAGAATGAACTGATGTTGTCTGCCTTCTCCTGTGCAGTATAAATATTCTGAAGATCACTCATATTATTTTATGTATCAGTGGTTAACTGCTTCTTATTCCCAAGTAATATCCCATTGTATGAACACTACTATTTGTCTATCCATTAGTATGTAACTGACAGATATTAGGGTTGTTTACAGTTTTGGTCTATTCTATAAAAAGCTGCTATAAACATTCAGGTACAAGTTTTTGTGGGGACACAAGTTTTCTTTCCACTGGGCAAGTACCTAGTTTGTAGAAAAACTAGTCTATAGGGTTACTTTTAGAACAACAATTTCTCATGTAGTTCTTCCAAGTAGTTATATCTAAATATGTATTGTATATTTTAAAAACATAAATCACTTTCCTCTTGTTTCTTTATATATGAGAATTTACAATGATTATGTAGTAGGAAGCTGTATTTTTGGTAAATATTTTAGAATCATAAGAAGAGATTTTGGAAAATATTTATCATAAAGAATAGGCATATTATTTAATGAGATTAAGAGCTAGTGCCTGCAGCTATGTCATCCACTACTTCCACATACATAACTGAATGCTTAAGTTTTACTTGTTGGGACATATTTTGATATTATAAATTAACAAAACATTATCAAGTAACCAATTTATGTCTAAACAGCAATAACTGCTAATGGCACTAATAAAAACATCAGCAACAAACACAGAAAATAAATTAAGATTGACACAGTTCTGCAATCGAAGGGGAAAAAATGTGCAGAATTCGAACTTACTATGCTATTGTTCTGGTCTTGGTTATACCACCTACTTACTGTTTTTGTGAAACAGAAGAATAAAGATCTTCATCTCTAGACTTCTATCACTTGGAAATAAAGAGTTTAGAGCCAAACGGTCTACTATCATCTTTTCTATTATAGAAATCTATGATTCATACAAGGAGACAAATAGAAGTTACTACCGTTCACTGAATTACTATTGAGATGTGTTCTCTGCCCAGAATACCCAAGTTTTAATGTAAGCAGTGCACTGAAGAGTGGGATAACAAGAGCTAACTGTTTCACCCTTCTATGCTGTAGTTTCTTCCACACAGAAAACGAGATAATAGTATATTCTTCAAGTTGTGAGATTAAAGGTTAATGGAAAGCATTTAGAACATTACACATAAAAACACTCAAGAAGTATTAGCAATTACTTTTATTTGCAATTTCATGAACTTCCTCGTCTCTTTATATAACATTACAGATAAAAATGTACTACATAACATAGCTTTCCATTAATTAACCAGAGAGGAAACATTTTCTCTATTTGAATTTACATAATTAGCAGGTTGGGCCTACAATTTCACAGCATATTAGGAGGATAAGATTTCCTGAATCTGTGTTTCTGCATAAAGGCTTTTTCTGAAAACCAGTTACTTAGAACCACACTAAAGCTTGTGGTAAGGAAATTTCTATGGTCCAAGAATTGTTTTTCTGATATTTCTGCATACAAACGCTTAACATTCTGGAATAACTATGAAAAATAAAATAGCTGATCTTTGATCACACTGTGGAGAACCAAAAGAACATGAGATATATAAAATTCTGTCAATCTCTAAATGGGGTTTTATCCATGTATTAAATGTACTGCAACTGTGTTTTAAGAAAGACTTTCTGCATGGCCTGGGGACAGGACAACTGCTGAACTGTATCCTCACGCCATCTCTCTGTGCACAATACAGGCAATGGGAGTCTGGATTAGTGGTTCTCACAGTTTGTGCATGACAATCATCTGAGGAACTGTTTAAAACTCAGACATCTGTCCCATCCTCCGAGATGCTAGTCGATCCCATATAAAACTCTAAGAAACAGTGCACTACAGAAACAAATAATGCCGAAAGATATTAACATCATATTTTTGTAACGGTTTTTACATAGGAAAAAAAGGGTTCTTAAAGACTTCAACCCACATTTCCACCAACAACACAAAATTGATAGTGATGCTAATTATTTTAAAAACAAAACAAAATAGACTTCTTTCTTTTTCCTGAAGTATATTATATGACATGACATCTCAGAAAACAAAGATAAAAGATTCAATATAGCCATTAGGAGACCTCCCCCAAAAAATAGACTTCGGGATTTCAAATTACTGTAGTAAATACAATTTCACACTTCCTACTAGCAGAAATTTAAGAAAAGAGAGTAACAGTATGATTAAACACATGGATGAACTTATCCTTCTGTTCCCACAGCTGAATTACAATCTGGGCTAGGCCAGTGCACTGAACAGAACCTGGCAAGATGCTCATCTTTACCAACCCCCGCTGACCAGTAGAGTTTACCTGCAGTACACACAGGCAAATATAAAGACTCCCATCCTACCCTGCAACCACTGAAATAGAATGCTGGAGCTCAGGCTCTGAGATTTAATCTTTTCGCATGTCCTCTTGATGATCCTTAAACACAATATAGTTTGAGAATCAGTGGCAAAGAAAGAGTAGAAACAATTACTGGTAACAGAATAGTGAAGACAGCAGCAGGGCGCCCTTAAGCATATTTAGTAAATGCTATTCTCTGGACTAACTTTGTAAATTTGGACAACAATGTTACTGCCTATTAGAATGACTAAAGTTTTTTTTAAAAACTTGACAATTATGAAATACCAGTGAGGGGTTTAGTGCCACAGTGCCTATCTGGCAAGGACAAGGTCATGAGTTTGATTCTCAGTGCCAAGGAAGGAAGGAGGGGAGGAAGGAGTGGAGGAAGGAAGGAAGGGAAGGAGAGAAGGAGGGAAGAAGGGAGGGAGAGAGGGAGGGAGAAAGACAGAGTGACTATTGAGGATGCCAGCAGCAGGAACATTCACTGATTTCTAGTGAAAATACAACATGGCACTGCCATTTTAGAAGATAGGCTGGTGATATCTTACACAACTGAACACATTCTTACTACATGATCTAGCAAACAAACTCCTTGGTATTTGCCATGACCTGAAATGCCCACAAGAAAACCTGTGCAGGAATACATGCAGCATGTTTATTCATAATTGCCCAAAACAAGGCATACCATAGGAATGTACAACACCAAGAGTGAGCCTGAAGGAAAATGATGGACTTTAGTTAAAATAGCATGTCTAGACGATTCATTATAACAAAACCAAGGTCAAAAACTATTTCAGTAGTTTTAAGGTAGAATTTAAAACTGCATCTTTAACTATGTGATTCTGACCTAGAGTTCTGTTATGGTTTGTGTCTAGATGTCCCCCCAAAGCCTCATCTAGTCATAGGTCGGGTTATGAGGTGGCTGGATCTACAGTGTGTGACCCTGGAATTGATTCATGGTGCAGTGCTAGGTTCAAGGGCACCAGGATTAAGAGTGTGAGTGCTGCCTACCCTAAGTAGTATGGATAAAATAAAAGGAACAGAAAGACACTGTTTTAAGTCCCTTGCTTTGCTACCTTCTGCCCACCATGAACGGTTCCTCTCTGCCAAGCCACTCTGCCTTGGAGACAGTTGATTATGGACTGAAACCTCTACAAACTGTGAGCTAAAGAAACCTTTCCCCTTTTAACTTTGGGTGTCGGGTATATTGCCTCAGCAATGAAAAAAGTAACTAAGACAGGTTTCTCAGACCACATTTCTAGACAGAGTGTTTACTGTGTGCTGCTGCAAACTCAGAGGTGACAGCTAAAGGCTGGCAGAGGTCAGTACTTGCCAGTTCCACTCAATATACTGTAAAGCAAGGTGTAAATAACAGGAAAACTGTAAGGGCGGGGATGGCATTCTACACTTTATGAAATATCTGCTCAATTATTCTGTAAATCTAAAACTATGCTAAAAATCAGGTGAAATAACAATAAAGTCACAAAACACAGTGACTGCACACCATCAGTTCACAGTAATATAAAGACCTCTGTGCAGAATCTATACCCAGTTATTCTCTGATGGTTTTCCAAAAAAGAGACCACACACATGGGACTTTGACAAAAGAAATAGGGGGATCCACACAATACATCATAAACCTATCAAACTGAGCACAGCTACAAGTACAGAAGTTTCATCAAATTTCCCAGCAGTACTCAAGAGCACAACACCCTATGGGACTTGACGTTTGTCCCGGAAAGCTATTATGTCTTGTATGTAGGTGTCCCCACAAAGCCTCATGGGCTCATAGGTGGGGCTCTTCAGAGCTGTCTGGATATAGATAAAGGGTATATGGTACTAAATTAGTCCACTGATTAGAATTAGTACAGTTCTGGGTGTAGACAACGGAAGCCCCACTCTGGTGATAGATGGTACCAATCAATAGGCATATAGCTTGGATGGAATAAAAAGGGAGAGAGGGACACCTGGCTTGCTGCTGCTGCTTGCGGCTTGCTGTCTTCTGTCAGCCATGCTATCAGCTGTTTCTTTTCTGCAAGGCCCCTGTCATGCTACCCCACCCTGGAGCCAGCTGATTATGGCCTAAAACTTCTATAAACTGTGAGCTGAAATAAACCTTTCTTTTTTAACTGGGTATTGGGTAGTTCATCTCAAGAGATGAAAACAGTAACCAAGATAAAAGCAGAGCCTGCATCCTTGGTCCCTCTTCTCTCTTTATCCTGAGGCATGAACACAGGATGAACTCAGTCCCCAGTAAGACCACTGTCCTGGCTAGCCCAGCACCAAGAACAGCCCTGGTGTCCTCCCCACCACTAGGGAACACAGGCTACCTTGGCTGTGCTTTCCTCCTCTGTGGTCTCGGCACAGCCCAGTTTGTACAGTGAGCATGTGAACAGAGCCAGGGGAGCTGGCCAACCAAGGGGTGCTGCTCCATGTCTGGTCAATCTGCTGCTCACTCTGACAGAGGCACCAGTGGTCACCTGGAGAGCCTCTCCCCAGAAGACATGCAAACCTGCACACAAACCTGCACAAACCT
>RJWT010004353.1:21491-33741 GCA_004365215.1 Cuniculus paca | reverse complement strand
TCCTCTGGGTCTCTTCCCTACCTCCGTGGAATCAGGACTGCCTACTGATATTCTCCAGAATCCAAGGCTATCTTTCCACTGCCCGTAGAGGGGGGCCAGTCCTCCCTTGCTGCTGGGAAAGAGGACTCATGAAAAAGGCTCCAAACAGCCTCAGTCTCTCCCCTCCAAAGAGTCTTACACATTCTCCACCACATTAATCATATAACTGCTTCAATCTGGTCAGAAACTGTCCATGGTCCCTATTTTCCAGGTTAAAGTCAAATTCAGCTCTTCAAAGCTGTCTAAAACCAGGCCCCAGACTTTCCCTCTAGCCAGCCAAATTGTCTACTCGGAACCTACTTGGATCTTCTTCATCCCTTTCTGACTTTGCTCATGCCAGTCCCCTTGCCTGAATTTTCCTTCTGCAATGGAAACAGGTGTGTCATACAAGTCGAACTTCATGAAACTCCCCTGACTTAACAAGTCTACTGTTTTTCTCCAATTTCCTGCCAATAACCCACAGCCAATGGCACTCACACTGTGTTTCCACCAAATACAGTACATTGTTGTTGAGTACATGCATGCTCCCCCAACTGTGCTTCAAGCTCCTGGATGCTAAAAACTACCTCTTGGGCTTCATACACCCCATGTGGCCTCATGCATGGCAGCATCCAGTGTATCTGTAAGACGGCACTGAGAGGGATGCATGTAAAAGAAAAACATCTAGTGCTCTACTACTGGGCTAAACCTCCAGCTAGGTTTTGTTTTATGTTGTTTTGTGCTTTTGTTTTGTTTTGTTTTGCATTACAGAACTGGGGATTGAAGGGTTCCTATACTAAGTTACATCCCCAGTCCTTCTAAAAATGTTTATTTGTCCTTTTATCACCTTTTCTTTTCTTTTTCTTTTTTTGGACTTTGAGACAGGGTCTCTCTATGTAGTTCCTAAGAGGCTAAAGTGACTTCTAGTTCCCACTGGAGTGTGGCCCAGGAGTGCAGCTCCAGGACCAGTTCAGGTGCAGCATTTCCTGGGCATGAGACACGCTCTTTAAGTGGCCTAGTCTCCCGCTTGCTATGAAGTTCAGACTGGCCTTGAATTCACTATGCAGCTCAGTTAGCCTCAAACTCCTGCCTCAGCCCTACCATGCCCAATTGCCTGTGTGTTTCAAGACGGGGCCTCACTTACACTAATAGTTAGACTGGCCTTGAAGTATATAACCCAGGCTGGCCTTGAACTCACATTGATCTTCCTGCCTCAGCCTCTCAAGTGCTGTGATTACAGGAATACCTAAATTTTTATTTTGAGACAGGGTCTCACTAAGTTAGTAAATTATCCAGACTGGACTTCAACTTGCCATCTTCCTGCCTCAGCCTCCTAAGTAGCTAAGATTATAGGCATGCACCACTACTAGCTCATCTTGTTTTAATTCCAGTATTTTTACTTAGTGCTTTCCCCAAAAATGGCCCCATGCACAAAACATGTTTAATGGTGCATAAGTAAAGGTAAGGAAGGATCTTCTGGGAGTAATGAAAATATTCTATGAGCTCGGGATTTGGCACATGCTTGAAATCCCAGCACTCTGTGAGGCCGAGATAGAAGCATCTTACATTTGAGCCCTGCTTGGGCAATTTAGCAATTTAACCACATCTTCCTGATCATCTATCTATCTACCTACATGTAATTTTTTTTAAGGGACCAGTGATGTATGCAGTTCAAAATCCCTGGGTTCAGTCCCCAGTACTGAACTGTGGTGATGCTGCACAACTCTGAATCTGCAAAAAGACAAGCAACTGTACAGTGAAACTGTACGTTCAGAATGGGTATGCTTTATGGTATGTAAGTTATACTTCAGTAAATAAAGCTCTTTAAAAATATAAATGTAGATTTGAGTATTTTTTTAAAGCAGTGACAAAGTTTATTTGAAAAAGTACAGAGTGAGAGAAAAGAGAAAAGTCAGCCCCTCCTGAGAATCAGCCATGCTGGGACTGGGAGGAGCCCACCAAGAAGCCAACTAGTCAGCCTTACACAACTAGTAAGCTGTGCAAGCCATTTGGGGCCAGGAAGAAAAAGTCAGATAGCACCTCCCATGAGCCTCCTGGCATGTGGGCTGAAAATCAACCATCCCTACCCCTCTACCCCCATCTCCCTACCCTCCTCCACCCCAGTAAGCAGCTGACTGGTTGGGAGGACAGACTGAGTTGATAGCACCTGAGGTACAAAAAGCAACTGAATACTTGAATTGTTTGGTTGATTTTGCAGGCCTGGGGCTGGCAATCTGAGCATCTATTGGGAGGATAACAGTATGCAATATAGCAAATATGGGGGATTTCCTTCTATCTTGTCTTTGAAATGCAATATTGTTCTCACTGTTTCGCTTTGTTCCAATTAACTGTTTTGCTTTACTCAGTGTTCTGTTTTGATCGATTTTATTCTGTTTTGTTTTGGTTTGATTTTGCTGTATGTGATGGAATGGATGAAATATTGTGAAGATAACAAGATATACTATGGTAGCCATTGTTGTTTTCCTAGTATCCTGCTTTGAAGTTCTGTACCAATTTCACTGCTTTGTTTTAATGGGCTTTATTCTGTTTTGTTGGATTTTATTATCTTTAAAATGGAAAAAATACAAAAAAAAAGAGTGAGGGAGAAAACTGGCTCTGCAGAATGAGCTTGGAAAAAGCAAGGTAAAAGTACACCCCTGGAAGACACAGGGCAGGCTTTGGTGAGGACAGCCACAACAGCCAGGTCCTTGCATCCTTAATTTAAATAATTATGTAAGGGGAAAAAATGAAGTTGCTTGATAGTGAAATAGACATTTAAATGTAATTTATATTCTTTCTAATTATAAAATAGGACCATTATAAAAATTTTTTAAATGTCTTTTTAAAAAGAAAGTAAATGTCAACAGAAATCTACCACATAAGAAATAACCATGAGGAGATATTTGAAGAAACTATTGTACTATTTTGTGATTTTTTTTTCATTCTACAATCTGCTTTGACATCTTCTGGATCCAAAAATATGCATCTATATCATCCTCTTAATGGTTACAAAACATTCTATTGAGCGAATGTACTACTAGGAAATATACTATTAAACCAAACTCTCACTAAAGAATATTGATGAGTTCTGATGGAAATCTTACACATATGTCTTACATCATTATCTGGGTACCCCCTTAGGATAAATTCCTAGAAGTGGAATTTATGTGTTAAAGTTTTTCATGTTTCTATTTTGATATTCTGTGCCAACCTAATACAATTTTAAAACTCATATTCTTGGACCCATCCTTACCAGTCTGTAAAGAAGGATATTCCTGGCCACAGATCTCTTTTTTTTGAGACAGAGTCTCATTATGCATTCCAGGCTGGTCTCAAACTCACAGCAACCCTACTGCCTTACTCTCTAAGTGATAGAATTACAGGCATGTACCACCATGCCCTGCAGGTCACAGACTTCTAACAAGTAGAAGGCTCCTTTAAATAATATGGGGTTTTTTTCCTATTAATTTTTTAAAATTATCAACCAGTTTACCCAGGGCACTGCTAAGGATCAAATCAACAGGGAAAGTAGAACACTTCAGATGCAGTAACTCAAGTATTCCTTCCTCTTTGCCAAATGTTACAAACCCCACCCTCCAGCCAGGCTGACCCTGGTGAGTTAGCAAGAGATCCTAGTCAGTCACCCACTGGCCTCCTCCCAGGTAGGGACAGAGATAAGAGACCCACGGTTGGCCAGGTCAGCTAATGCTGCAGCTGCAGGAAGGCAGAAAACAGCAGGAGAAAGACAAATACTCAGCAAGAGCACAGTCCTCAGGAAAAGAGATGGGGTCACTGCTCTGCACCCTGGAGGCCATGATGCAGCAAGCCGCAGAAAGGGGTACTTTATCTGACACATTTCAGTCTTTCCTTCAGCCAATGCACATTATGTGCAATGAAGCCCCACACAATGGAGGCAAAGAAGACGTCAGGATTACTTAGTGGACACTGCTGCTAGGCACAATTATGCTGGAAAAGCTCTCCTCTGCATGGCCCTCTGATTTTCCCTCATGTGTCCCCATCAGCTCAGCAGCTACAGTCAGTCTGAAGCTTCTCACCTGATCTCTTGCTATGCCAGCACAAGGAAGGAGGCAGCCAGCCCTGCCAATCTTTACCTCTGGTATCATCAAAGCATCCAGAGACAACGACAGACATAAGCATCTCTAACCTAGAAGCCAAAAGCACAGGGAGCACGGGGAAAAGGGCTGCTGGTCTCACATCCTGCTTAGCGATCCTACTCACTGGTGTTAAGAGGATCAGAAAGAAGCATAAAATGAAGAGCCCTGGTTTTACCACCTTCCCAAAGTGGCCAAGTTCCTCACCCATGAATTAGAAGCTTTAGTCCCCAGGGCCAGCATACACATTTTCCAAAGTGCACTGATGAGACGAGGGTGCTGTTTTTCAGTCTACTGTGCAAGTCAAAATATCACACTATGGCCTCCATGACCCTTGTTCTAAAAGGTGGATTATGGCTTTGCTGCAGGAAGAAGCAGAGGAGATAGCAGGGTAAGCAGATCAGGACCAGAGACAAGTCTGAACACGATTATCCAGAATACATGGGGAAGATCACAACAAAATGTGATTTTAAGTTATTTTACTCTACTAAAAGCTTCTCTCTCATTACTTGAAATTCTCTCCTGCAAATTACAACACTCCTAACTGGCACCCCACCTGTCCCCTTTATACTTCTGGTACCCGCTCATGTTTTTAATTTGCATTGCAAAATCTGAAAAAGGAAAGCTTCTGAAGAAAGTAATTTCCTGGGCCAGCAGCTCCTGGACTAATATTCCCTTTACAATTACCAACACTTCTACTTGCGTGTCCTCACCTCCTCCTTCTTATCCTCCTGCCCTTGTCAGCACCTTGGAGGCCTGAACCAAGCCTCTGATGAGGTGCCACCAACCATGCCATACACCACCCTCTGTGAAAACGTCCTGACCAGAGAGGAGCAACAGCAACTTTAGAAAAGAGGCAAAAAACCCTGAGTAACTGGCTTAATAGGCCACCCCACAGGCACCGGAGTTGTGCATGTAGCACACAGATGTATAAGTCTCACACACAACAGAAAAGAAAGCCTCTGTTCCCAAAAGTTCTCCATATAAAACTTCAAGAGAGTCCTAGCAAAGAAACTATTAGAGAAGCATAGGGATAAGCAGATGTCCAATCCACACAGCTAGCGGCTTTGTAGCACGGGTCTAAAGGAAGAGCCATAAATGCATCTTCTTTGTCATCTTGCACAGAAATTCTAGCCAGCAAAGCAGAATTCAGAATCTATACAAACTTTCATGATTCACAGTATCTTTATAAGCTTTTTCTTATACTGATGGGACTAACATATTCCACTGCTGATGGTACATGTGGGCAACTATTCTCTTTTATGGTATGCAGAAAATGTCCCCAGTTCTTGGGTCCCAAGCCCCAACTGCTAAATGGAACTACATAATAATAAAATCACTGACACTCTCTGACACAGGAAAACTGTCATGGGCCACAAAATTCCCATTCTTAGGGCTTAAGCCCATAATTAAGAAGAACCATACATGTCTGTCCTGAACTCAGGAAGGGAAGAAATATGACTGGCACTGCAGACTATCACCTAGAGGTCACAGAGACCAAGACTCTACAGGATGGAAAGGTGGCGGCAATAAGGGGAGACTCCTTTTTAAAAAGAAATTTCATTTGAAATGAACAAGAAAACAAGGAGCCTAAAATTTGATTCCAAATTGAAATACTGAAATCTGTTCCAAAATGGCCTTAGAGTCACCTACGTGCTGGTGGATGGGGTGGTCCTTCCACCTCCAACATGACCTCCCCCAAAAACATACCTTCTGCTATTAAGCCACAGCCCCATTACTTCTTTTTTCATTCATTCCACTGCAAACTCCACCATAACCCCAAGTCTACTTGGCTCAAAAAACCAAAAGCACAGATCTTTCACGAAGCTCTCTCTTTTGGCTGATCTGAGTTTTGCGACTAACAGGTGGGGAAATTCTTAAATATATGAGTATTATCATGACAAGGCCACTGGAACGGATCAGTGCCGTAAGTCAGCCAAGGCTAGAAGCTTCCGCTCCACCATCAGGTTCCTCTTTAGCCTTGACAGATCAAACCCCAAGCCGAAGCAAGCTAGAGATCAGTTCAGTCTCTGAGCCAAAGGTCTTCACAGTGAGGGACCAAAGCTACCCCAGCTGGGCCTCTGCTGCCCGTGCCCCAGATTAATCACCACCAGGCGGGACCTGGACACCAGCCTGCAATCCGAGCTTTGCAGCACCTGCAGGGAGGCTGCCCCGTACCTCCCTCACTCCCTGTGAGCAGGACCCCGGGGCATGAAGGTGTCCACCTGTTGACAAGGTTACCTGGGACAAGAGGGCAAGACACTCAGCCATCTTCAACCTGGCAGATAAGTCATGGATGGTTTGGTGGCTTAGTGAAGGAAGGAGAAAATATGTGGTGACTTGGGCAATGAACTGAAAGGGAGAAAGGTCCTAATGCCATCCAGAGAAGAAATGTAGCTGGAGCCGGGGGTGCGTGAATGATGCCCTAAGAGGTTATCAATGCCTGAGATGTTCTTTGTGTGGTACCAATCTACATCCACAGAATGCTGATGGGATGGAAAGAAAGAGACCAGAGCAGAAGAGTCTTCTCAAAACATCTCCAACTGCTGCCGCACATTCCATGTAAAAGGAAACTTAGAAACAAATTGATTTTTTCAGGGTATAGGGAAGCTTACTCTAAATGCCAAGACTGGGATAACAGTTTCTTCAAACGATCTCATGCATCAGCGAGTTGTTTTCAGCACACGTTCATGTGGAGCTAGTGGCTATGTGCAAATGCACTTCTTAGGAGTCAAGAAATCTATTGTATTATAAATTCTTCACACATGACAATCCTTTTTATTTTGTTACTTCCCCAAAAGTGAGCAGAGTAGAAAGAAGTGTTTGTGAGGCTAAAAAAAAAAAAATAACTGTAATCAAAAGGAGGAAGATAAGCACGGACATCTGGACCTTACAATGACTGGCTTCACCCCTAACTTGTGCTCCTGAGATGTACGACATGGCCCACAGGAAGGAAAAGTGGGAAGGAGAATGGCCAGAGTCAGATGGAAGGATGCCCTTTGAAGGGCAGAGAAAAGCACTGGTCAGAGAAGAGGAGATGGAGCCCTGTAGCACCTTCATCTGAGGAGTAACACCCCATCCTGACAGTTTGTACCTCCGCAGCTTCATCCCCAGGACTCCCTTTGAACCTCTGGCTGCAACCCAGAGTTAGGACACAGCAGTGGTTACAATTACACACTGGCTCAGGGAGGGGGAGTGGGTGCTGCATGTGACAGGGCATGAAAGGTCCCTGCCTATAAAACAGCCTGGAAAACAAACCCTTAATTTAAATGTTAATGAAAGTGCTGTGGCGACATCAGAGGCTTCCCGGCTGCCCAAAACAGCTACACCAGCCACAGAATTTATGGCTCCCCTTCACCCTCCCGCCTCCTTCTCTGCTTCATCACCCACTGAAGTTTAAAGACAAGATAAGAGAAGTAGAGAAAAGAGAAAGAAGAAAGAAGAAAAAAGAAAAATAAGGACGGACAGATGGACGGACGGACGGAAGGAAGGAGGAAGGGAGGAAGGAAGGAAGAAAACAATCCCTAATTTTAACATTAATACCATGCTTTCACTCTGGGATGTGACTGGTAAATTGTCTGTTGGCAGAACAATGATCAAAGGTGGAAAAATGCAGGCGTGCTACACACACAATCTAGAAAAGCCAGCAGCAGCAGAAAATGCCCCTCTGTCCAAAGAGGGGCGAAACAGCGGTGCAGGTGGGGCAGTGGCTGCAGATCAGACATTCACAGTGGACTGGGTAAAGGAAGGAGCCTGAGTTTCCTACAGCTCTCTAGCTCTTTTATTCTTATTATTGAATTGATACATCATATTTGTTTGTATTGATGGGGTACAGTGTAACAGTTTGATACATACATACAGTGTTTAGTGATCAATCTGAGTACTGTAATTAGCATTTCCACCTTCCCAAACACTTATTACCTTCTATGTGTTAGAAACCTTCAGGCTTCTTTTATTTTGAAATGTAACCTAAATTGTTGCAGGCTCTAGCTACCCTACTGGGCTGTAGAACACTAGAACTAGGGCTTCCTCCCTACAGTTCTCTTGAGCCCCCATGTGAGAACTGCCCACGTTGTATTACCCACTTTACTTGTTTGCTTCGCCTATCCATCTACGCCACTTAGCTCACGGTGGTTCCCCTAGTAACAACAGGGGAAGACCAATGCTTAAGCAGTATCTAGTGAGAGAAAGAAATGGAGGAGAGACAGGGAGGAAGGCAGAGGAAAAGAGACAAGAGACAGAGTCAGAGTCAGAGTCAGAGTCAGAGACAGTCAGTCAGAGTCAGGGTCAGAGTCAGCGATGGAAAAAGTTTCAACACTGACATGGAGGGATGGAAACAAATCCCTTCTAGCAAGGAGTCCTGATGCATTAACTCTGTACCCACAGTATCCGGCCCTTCTCAATAGGCTCTGTTTCTATTTTCAGTGTTTTATTTAAGTCAGCTCTTGGCAACTGAGCCAACTGTACTGGCCAGGGAAGGAGCTGCTCCCACAAACGGGTTCTGGGCCAGCCAGAGACGGCAGGGTGCTGGTCTCAGGCCAGCAGCTCAGCATACGAGCCTTCCCATGCCCACCCTACCTTGAGGAATGGCTGAAATCCAGGGTCTTGAGGACCTAAAACCCACCTCTGTGGTATTTGGTCCTTGATGCTGATGGCTATGACTGTCTGAGAAACCTGGATCAGCAAAAGCAATGAATGCTAGGGTGAAGGGCACTCGACTGGGATTTAGTAGGACCTGACTCCAATGTACTGGCATCTCACTCTGATGCCTTTCCAGGGTGACTCATTTCAGCTCAACAGATGGGCCACCTAGCATTACCCAGAGTCTCCATCTTTCTCCAGGCATCGTGATGCCCCTTCCACCATGCCAGCCCCAGCCCCTCTGTGGTGTTTCTGTGCCTGACTATTCCATCCAGGGACACCACGTGTAGGACACTGCCTCCCATGCTCGCTGTCTGGCTGGGGAGGGGGGCACTTTGCTAAGTTCTTCACGCCTCCTTTCTCCAGACAGGCCTCAGGAAAGGAGAACAGAGCTATCTGCCAAGACAGCCATGGCCTTTATGTCACCAGGAGGACATCAGATAGAACACTACAGAGCTGCTCATCGGAGTCTTTCTTCAAGTGATCAAGGCTGAGGATCCCCTTCACAGGCAACTGCCCATTACCAACCAGAAAGAAAAACTCTGAGACACGGTCTCCACTGTTGATTCTTCTTCCCCTAAAAGTACTGAGTGAGTTATAAAGCTCAGGGCCAAAGGACTGCTGCACATGGGAACCAACAGAATCCTCGCTGAGGGCTGCCTGCCTCTTCTTCCAAGCCTTCAGCCTCTCTGAGTACACTCCACATGCAATTACCTCTCAGTAAAGAAAGATGCATTTCAGCAGGCTGGTGGACAGTGCCTGCCACACACAGCACACAGTAAACCCAGTAGCTGCTGGAACAAACATCCTGTTCTCCCAGAAGCCCCTACTCCTGACCAAACAGTGCAATGCACAGTGATCGCTTTCCTTCCAGGCTCACCCTCACCTCTGGGAGAAATGAAGCAAGAAGAGGCACCTCCTCCACCGAAACCCCCCAGAGGCCGCAACTCACTTTACAAATTTGAATTGGTACATTTCATGCAGACTTGGACGAATCCCCCCAAAACAAACAGGTCACCACAGTAAGCAAAGCTACACAAAATTATATTGTATATTTAATAACCCAGCTAAGTTAAATTTCTACAACTGTATTACTCATATATTTCCCTGATGACAGAAAGGGGAGAGAAGAGATTAAAGTGCAAGAATCCAGGCAGACTCCCTGACCACACTCACCCACACAAGGGCAGCACTGCTTAAGACGGGGCGGCTCTGCCGAGCGCCTTCTCACAGATCGACAGGCACAGCGCCCGCAGAGGAGGAAGGACTATGTGCTCCCCTTCCTTTGCTTCTCAGGCGAACAGGCCAGGGGGTCTGCAGACTGACT
This sequence comes from Cuniculus paca, assembly GCA_004365215.1. NCBI lineage: Eukaryota > Metazoa > Chordata > Mammalia > Rodentia > Cuniculidae > Cuniculus > Cuniculus paca. The sequence continues at coordinate 23,643 of RJWT010004353.1, read as the reverse complement.
TCACCAAGACCCCACTGAAGATCTGCATGCACACGCACTCCTGTGAGAGCGGAAGTGTTTACAGCTAAGTGAGCCCAGGCTTCCCTGCCATGCTGCCTGTCCTACAAGAGGTGAGACTGCTCCCCAGGCCCCACAGGACCTTTTGGGGGTGATGGTTACCCTCCAAGATGCTGCAGATGAGCCACGGCCATGGCCCAGAAGCCTCACAATAGGCTGAAGATGACACAGATCATGGCCTCTGCTGCCAACCTGACACACAGCCCTGTGTTGATCATGTATCTCAATTTCTCCTTTTGCCTAAAAGAAAATGACACTGTCTCCCCAACCAGAGAGCCCAGCTGATGGCACTCAGTCTAGCCTGCACTCACAGTGTCGCTCCCATCCTATGCTGCACTGAGCGAGGCCCTGAGGAAGCTGTCATCCAGGGAGCGAGGTGAAAGGGAACGGGAAAGTAAGAGAGGAAGTAGAAGGGAATGAAGTTAAGTCTGCAACAGACTTGTTTTGAAGTACTTACTTTATTCAGCTGCAAGTAGTTTTAAAATGGAAGTAAAAAATCATGTATTCTTTTTTTTTTTTTGAGTCCGTGGCTGGCCTCGAACTCCTGGCAAGCCTCTTGGTTCAGCCTCCCAAGTGCTGGAATTATGTGCCAGCACACCTGGCTGTTCTCAAAAAATCTGCTTTTTCTGTATCACTCATAAGAAAGTGTTCAGAATTCAGTGTGACCATAAGAGGCTGCACCTCTGAGACCAATAAAGCTGGACATATCCCTGCCCCATAATAACCCTCAGACAAGGCCTTTCCACACTGAGCCCAATGTGCCACTTTGGTCTCCAACTTTCACTCATTCACAGCCCCAGATGGGACTTCCTCTGCAGGAAGAAGGCCTCATGCATATTTACAACAAGATTATTGGCATCAGAACAAGAAGATGGGTAGGTGGGCACATGGAGGCAGAGAAAAAGGTCTTTGCCTGCCACCTTCCTTCAAAACCTTCTGTTTCCTTCTATACTTTTCAGTATCTAAACATGGCCCTGAGCACATAACTGGACTTACATATCACCCTGCACAACTGTCTACAAAGCAAGAATTCAAGGTCTCCAAAGGAAAGAAAGGGGACATTTGGACACAGGACAGAATACCTGCTTTATCATGGCCAACAGCACCTCCTATTAAGCTGAGGGCCACAGGTTTCCTGTTTCATATTACAGGTACCTGATTCCACACACAAGAAAATAAGTTAGAAAAGTCCCAGGAGCAAAGTTAAGTTAGATAAACTGATCTGATAAATTACTGCAAACAGAAAAAAAAGAGATTAAGGAAACAACAATGCTAGGTCTCCTAATGGCCCAGGATTCTTCTACCTACACCAGGGAGCACCAAGAGGCTAAGAAACTAACAGGTAAACTGGAAGTCCTAGCCCTTGGGAACACCTGCTGCCCAGGGTCACAGGACATTCATGATATGACAACCACATTCAACATCAGTGGTGGCAAATGAACAACAAAAAGCACCCAGCAAGGGCAGGAACATTCCAAGGGGAAAAAGGAAGACAACAGTAATTTCTACCAAGTCCCCACTTCAAGAAGATTAAAAAACAGAACTATGACTCCCCAGGGGCCCAGAAAAGCCCAGAAAGTCCAGGGAATAGGCTTGAGAGCATCTAAAGACACAAAGGAAACACTACACATGGTAAAAGCAGATTCTGTCAACATGAGAGTATAGTTATTTTACCTTTCAGAGTCTTTTCATGCAGTGCATTCTTTCAGCTCATGTTCACAATAAACTAGCAAGAGCTACAGAGAAGAGTCCTTGCACTGAAGAGATGAGGGCGTTCAGGCTAGAAGGGAATGGTCACCTCGGACACCCTGTAAAGCATAGCTCATCTCCCAGAATGCTCTAAAGAACAGGGGCTGACCCGGGCATGGTGGCTCACGCCTGTAATCCCAGCACTCAGGAGGCTGAGACAGGCGGATTGTTGTGAGTTCGAGACCAGCCTGGGCTACAAAGTGAGCTCAAGGCCAGCCTGAACAGCATAGTGAGACCCTGTCTCAAAAACAGGGCTGGGGATCTAGCTCAGCGGTCTAAGCGCCTGCCAGGCAAGTGCAAGGTCATGAGTTCAATCCCCAGTGCCGCAAAAAAAAAAAAAAAAAAA
>RJWT010004353.1:0-21391 GCA_004365215.1 Cuniculus paca | reverse complement strand
GGGGCAGAGATAACACCAGTATATGCTCTAGTCATCTAGTATAAAGAAAGAATCCCCAAAACAAACTTTTTACAAAGAGTCCAAGACACCTCTGTGGAGTTGGGGAAAAGCCATCTCAAACAACACAGGTCAAGAGCTGAACAGCTGATCAACTATAAGCAAAAGAATCATCCAAGGCCAATAAAATATACCAAGAAGTCAAGAAGACTCTGAAGATTCTGAGGAAAACACAAGGCCCAGGTCCCCACCAAAGACAAGACATAGCAAGGACTTAGCAGAAGGTCTGCACAGAGCGGATGACTGTGACTGGTAGTTGCTAGAAGTGATGCTGTCACACAGTAGTAGTAACATTAGAAAGCTAAGTCCTTCCCTCCAGCCAGTCTCCAAGTTTTGGCCCCAAATCCAAACTTGAGATCACTGATCTCAAGTGCTCTTAATGACAAGGGCAGACTCTGTTTTTACTCTCCTGACTGACAGCACCTGCAACAGGTGCCATGTTCTCTTCCGTTAGAGACCTGACATTCCAGAGGAAGGAGCTGGGGGCACAGCTCCATGTTCCCCACCTGAAGAGTTTCTGTCTACCACCTTCCCTGTCACCACCAGTCTCCTGAAGTTGGTAGAAGCCTACAGGCAATCACTAAGATAAAGTAACCAGCACACCTGCCACCTCCACACCCTGCCCCACTTTCCTTCAGTCTAGCCCCAGACACACACTGGCCCCAGACACCCAAGCCCAGCTAATGCACTCGAAGAAGGGCAGTACTGGGGAGGAGACAAAGCTCAATGGCTCCATTTTCCACCCCCCGCTCCCACACACTTAGCCTCTCCACTCCCCGCTGGTCTTCCCTAGGATTGCTAGAATGATTTGTTCTGAACAGCGACAGGTTTATAGGTTAGCCGACACCTCTGCTCTGTGGAATTTTAATTAACTTCTCCCATCGTCAATATGCTAAGGAATGGGGTCTCCATTCTCTGGGGTCAGCAATGTGTTTCAGGTCTTGCTATATCAGCCGTCAAATTGAAGAATTAATGACGTGGCTAATCGGTTCTAATTCTTAGGAAGAAAAAAATTTGAAAGGGAGTTGTGAAAATGAGCAGGAGGAGGGGTGCAGGCTCCATAAGGTGAGGAGAAAGAGGCTAAAGGGGGCTGAGCAAAGGAAGGACCAACTTACTCATAAAGCAAGTGACTGACTTAACCCAGCGTTGGACAGTAACACCCCTACAACTTGCCCATCTCCATTTGGGTGGGATGAGGGGTGACGGAAGTAGGCAAAGACCCTACTAATACGTTGGTGCAACCTGTTGTGTACATGGACTGAGGGGCTTGGCCATGTTTCAAGGAGTCTAGAAAGCAGAAGTTGGTATACAAAGCTCATATTCATATTTCTCTAGTTAAACCTAGAGAAATACCAATCAGGCCAAAGGGTAGGATAAAGCCATCATCAAAAATGCTGCACTTCTGCTACAACTGTCAGTGTTTCTCCTTCTCCACATACATGTATTTGGATATAGACCCAAGCCTCTCTTGACAATTCCAGCCTATACTCCATAGGACATCTTCCAGGGGGAACAAAACAGTGATGCGAGTTGTGAGACAGGTTAGTGATACTGTCACCTCCTGAAGATGCTGCCCGGCCTCTGCTTTGGAGCAACCCCAAAGGCCATCTGCTCCAAAAAGGATACCTTATTAACAGCTAGACTCAGTTATAAGTGCCAGGCTCTTACAAACTAGTATGGTTTCTTTTCCTTAACATTTCTGAGATTGGTTGCTTAGGAGATCAACCCCTAGAAAGTTATCCCAGTCCCATGAATATATGAAAAGATCTCAAGTCTCCAGGAGAATTTAAAGATCTCTAAGACACAAGGTCCTGAATTTTACTCCTGGTACTGAAGTCAAATCAAATCAAATCAAATCTCCAAGACAGTGGCTCAAAGCAACCTAGAGTATACAAGTGGAAGATTTTCTAGCTCATCTGACATAGTAAAATAAAAGCGTTACAGAAAGTCCTCTATTTACAAACATTTAAGTTGTGAACTTCACAGATAAAAATGGACCTCACATTACAAATACTCGTAAATGCAAACAAATTGTGGAAGTAGCCCACGTGTCTGCCAGGCATTATCACAGTTGTGCTGCTGTGTGCTTACTGTACAGTTCAATAGTGTACAGTAGTACAGTGCTCAGAGCCCAGGATGTCCAGCAAAAAGAAGACAAGTAGTGGTGATGTGGAAAGGACTGCTAGGAAGCAGAAAGCTATACACATTGTATATTTGTGTCAAGATTCACTTTGTCCGACTTACGAACGAATCTGGTTTATGAACATTCTCCTGGAACAGAATTCATTCATAAGTCAGGGATTTATTGTATATGAGACAAATCACATCCAAAAATGTCTCCCTTACCTGAGTAATGGGCTGATAGCAATGGACCAGACTCGGTCTTCAGTCTGGATGGTGTGTAAGCACTGCCCTAGTCGGCCTGAGGCCAAAGACCAGACCTGGAAACAGGAAAGAAAATGCTCTCACTGGCATTGCCTGGGATTAGGGGGAAGAAAGATGTACCAGGTGGGTGGCTACACCCAAGGAAGTGAGAAAATGGAGAATGCTCTCTGTTCTGCACACATAGAGCTCAGGTGTCAGCAGAAGGACCTCTGCAGCTTTGGGCTCACCTACACTCAGACGGACCCTAGCTCCCAGTCCTAACCACCCTCTGACTTCTACCAAAGGCCATCATATATCAGCCAATTTCATACCAGAGAGTCAGAAATTTATGTTCCTCAGCTGAGATTTGACTAACAAAGAGTGAGTAAATGGGGCTTGCTTCTCACAGCAACTTCCCCATGTCTGTGGATCTTCCTTTCTCCTATCTCCTACCCAAGCTTTACTTTGGGCAAGCAGGGAGAGGAAAGTCGAGGTGTAGTACAGGGGTACAGGCATAATCAGAAGACTAAAAAGAAAGCTGTGCCGGGGATTTAGCTCAGCAGCACAAGCAGCTGCCTGGCAAGCGTGAGGTCGTGAGTTTGAACCCCGGTACAAGAAAGCAAGTAAGCAAGCTGCAAGAGAAGAAGAGAATGGAGGAAGAGGAAGAGAGACGTCAAAGCAAGAAGGGGTGCATTGTTTGTTCATATTGCCCAGGACCCAATGCTATTCATGTCAACAGGGAATTTAGCACCTAGTGTCACCAAAAGTAGCAGAAAAGCTTAACTCTTTTAAGCTTCCATATCTCCTACAGGTTAAAAATATTGCTTGGAGCACATTATCTGGACCCTATCAGTCAGGAATGTACATTAGCAGCTACTCTGGGCTTAAGTCTAATCAACACTCACAGAGCCCTCTCAGCAGTCAGTGCATTTAGAAATCTCCCATTAAGCACTGGTCTCCCCCCTTACCTCACCCTACTCCAGATGACACACAAGGGATATAAGTCTCTCACCAAACAGAAAACCTCAAATGCACGGGGCTGCCCCTAGACAGTAGCCACAGAGGGATCCCAAGGCAGCCAGATGGATCAGTGACCTCTCAAGGTCCCTGCAGTGCTATAAGAGGAACGTAGTGAATGCTGGCAGGACCTTAGATGGAAGAACTTTAAGGAAACATTCCTCCAGTTTAAGGGAAAGGTGATGGAGTGGGGGTGGTCCTGCCTTATTGAGTCACATTGTGTCTCTTCCCTATGAAAGGAAAGGGTAAAGGAGTTTCTGTGAGAGAGAGAGAGAGAGACACTGACTGACTGACTGACTGTGTATGTGTGTGTTGGGGTGGTTGTGTGAGTACCTTTGTAACTTTTCCAGAGAAACGAAATAAATTTAACTAGAAGATCCTGAACAAGAAGAGGCAGAAAGCAAAGGTAAACTGCAATTCTCTCTGGAATGCCAAGATTCCAGTTTACTCTGGGCTTTATATTCAGCCTCTTTGTTAATAACTACATGTACTTCTCATTTCCTCCTTTGGATTGTGCAGCTTGGAAGAGAGCTTTCCCTTGTCTCTGATACGAACTCTGATACAAGTTATTGCCTACAGGGGAAGGGGACACTAAGTAATCTGATTTACAGAATCTCTGGGGCAGCCTAAATTCACTAGGACCTGCTATGGAGAGGACTGGTAGATTCCTAGATTCTGCAAACCACAGAACAAGGTTCCTGGTGTCTTGGGGTGGCTCAGGAAACACAGCACCAACTGCAAGCATGACCTGGAAAAGCAGCCCTCCAAGCCTGCACCCCCAGCACTGCACGCTCCAGCAGCATGAGTATCCCCGAACCTGAGGGACAATGACTGACACAGTGTGATGGGAATATCTTTACCCTAAATGGTCAAAGTCATAACAGACCTACCTTGGAAAATGAATATACAGTGGCAATGGACATTATATAGCCCTTTAAAAAAAAAAAAAGACTAGGGGTGGCAAGACCCTTAAAATGACCAAAGCTTTTAACTCAGAATTTTAAAGCTGAGCATCCCTGCTAAGAAAATAATTCTAAAATGAAGAAAAACCTAAACAGCAAAATACTCCCTGTAGACTGCAGCCGCAGAAAAAGCACATAGTGGCTTTGGGAGCCAAGCAATCTGGGCTATTACTTATTACCTCTGATCTTAGGGGTGCTTCATAACTGACAAGAAATGGCCTCAATTTCTGGTTGTTTGATTGGCTCAGGAGCTGTAAAAAGGATTAGGAAAGCACACTTCTGGGTGTTTCTGGTCTCCCAGGGTGCCCCTGGGAACTACAGCTGGTCCCCTCATGCTCTGCTTCCCAACTCCACTATGCCCTGCCATGATATTCCTGTCTTAGAGTCAGCTGAACATCTACTGAATCCTCTGAAGCCATAAGTCAAATTAAACCTCTCCATTTTTTTTTTTTTTGGAGCCAGAGTTCACTGTGTAGTTCAGGCTGGCCTTGAACTCACTATGTAGCCCACACTAGCCTCGAACTTGTGGTGATTCTCTTGCCTCAGCCTTCCAAGTGCTGGGATCATAGTCCACAATACCCAGTACCTGTCCTCTTTCAAGAGTTGTGGGTGTCAGGTGTTGCATTTCACCGACAGAAAAACTAATACAGTATCCCAGAGTCAGGCCAATCCTGATAAAAGTCCAGAGAAGCAATACAAACTAAGTTACAGTAAATCTGAAATTGGGACTGGGCAGAAGGGAGGAAGAGGGATAGGTCTGGAGCAGTGCCTGGCTCGGAAGTTTTATAGAGAATGCTTTGCTCCCTTCATCCCATAAAATGAACATCTCTTTCCTAAAAGACAGTACATATTTGTGAAACTTCCAAAAAAATAGGTAATAGAGGTTTATGTCTATAACATTACTTGTAAGACCTGCTGTAGGCTTAGGTTAATTAGAAGTCTACAGAAACAGCTGTAGAATTGATGTCACTGAAAAGAAATGGGGACTCAGTTATAAAAGACAAATTGTGAGTAATGTGGAAATCGGCCAAGAAATGGAAAGTGGCTGGATACATGGACAATAGCAGAAAGGAAGGAGACCCAAGCTGCATCTGGAATACCAGAAAAGATGAGCTAGCCAGGACGTCACAGGGAGTTCCACAACACCTCTCAGGAGGTGAGGAAGAACGGAGAAGGGAATTCTGTCAACATCTAAAAGAAATCCTCAGAAGGAAAAGGGTGAACTATAGCACAATTTTTAGAAGTAGGGAGTATATATTTTAAATATTTTTAAAAATTCAAGCTATTAAATGGAGCTAAATCAATACTTATGCATGAAATAAACCTGATACCCCACAAAAAGTTGCTATCATTCTTCAATTATAAGCAGTCTGTGCCCTTAAATTGCTACATGTAGTTAAAAGCTTAGTTTATACTGTTCCAGGTGTCAGGACACTGAGAATAAAAGATGTCACTAAAATGGTGAAACCAGGGAGAGCCAGAAGCCATGACAGGAAGATGCTAGAATGAGATGGGAATACGTAGGTCACATATGTCACAAAAAGTTTCTCTACAAATTTCCTTTTGAGCAGAAGGGCAAGTTGTAGCCAGTATCTTTGCAAGGAATGCTATAAAAGCAGTGACCAATCAGAAACCTGAGGTTACTGGAGAGGGGAAGGAGAAGCAAATAACAGGAAATTCAGTTTCTATGTTGGTCCAAAACACTTGTGGGATGAGTCTTCAGCTTCCTGTGCTAGTGTGCATTCTCCGATGCAATACAAAATCTAAGGCAAAAAGCAGCAAAGGCAGAAGCTTTCATAAATAGAAGGGAACCTATTTAGTCCTTTTCACATAAATTAGTGATAGGAAGGAGTAATCACTAGAACGTATATGGAGCCAGAAAAGTTCCTGAGTATCAACTGTAATTTCCCCCTCCTGAGATCTCTCCCTTTATTTTTTAGCGGCTCATTTGCTGATAGCAACAAGCAGTTTGCTGCTTTTAGCGCTATGGAACCTCTTAGATGCTGGCAAGGAGATAAGTGAAACACTGCTGGGCCTCCTGCACACCAACCAACTTTTCAGCAAAGTTCCTACGGCAGCCCAAAGGATCAGGCTCATGTCCTAGCTAGGGCTGCTGGACATAGGCGTGGATAGTTTTTTCTGTCCCATGAGTGGGAGCTTCCTTGTCCCAGATGTAGATGAGTTGAGTCCACAAAGCAAGAGTCATGCTGTTTACCAACCTCATTCATTTATGCCTTAGTGGATATCTGCAGGCCTGGCAATGTGGCAGTGATGCAACAATCACCACTTTTCTCCCCTTGTCTCTGCTTCTCAATGATTACATCACTTTCCAAAGAAGCAGTAAAAACACATTTTAATTATCAGTCTAATTGCTCATAAATAAGGTAGTGAAAAATTAACCTCCTTAAATAGACAGCAAGCAAAAGGAGAGATTTTAAAATAAAATACTGGGGTCAGAACTCAATCCATAAATTTGAGGAAACATCCTTGGCCCTCTGTTTTTGAGTTCACGCCACATTTCAAGTGAGTGGCAAGCTTCCCAGCCACTGTCCACTCCTTTCCCAATCCAGCTGGCAGGGACACAGCCTGGCAGGGCAAGTGCATGCCACAGGCACATAAGTAAGCTCTTTATTGTGTCATTTCTCCACTGCCCCCACCCAATGTTCTCAGTCAATCCTGGGATCCGAGGCCCTTTCCACCTCTCCCACCCTACTCCCTACAGATCAAAGGGAACAGCAGTATATAAGAGGGAGATCATCTCACCTTGGCCGTCCTGTCCCTGGAGCCACTCACAATGATGCTCCCTTTGCAGTCCACACAGTTCACCTCCTGCTCATGAGCTGAATACTTGACAGCAAAGGTGCTGTGAATCTTATGAACACCAATCTTCCCATCTCTAGGAAAGAAATAAGAAGCCCACCCCCAAGAGTCAATTACTCTCTCTGCAGGAAGAGAACCAACGTAGAGAAACAGCCCAGGTCTCCAATAATGCTCAAATTTGCAAAGCATTAGACAAGTGCAGAGCTTCTGTGTATCTTTACTTCTTCAGCACACTTAGTGCTGAACAGGGCTGAGATAAAACAAACTTCTCCCTGGAGAGTATCAAAATCAGCTTCGTTCTGCTTTAAAGGTACTTCCTGTAATCCTTCTTCAGCTAACCCTATGAACTGCTTTTGCTAACTCTGCTTTGAACAGAAAAATTAATTTTAAAAACACCATTCCTTTTTCTAGTCTCCATCCTCATCCTTTCGGATTGAGACAGCAAAGTCAGAGGCAGACATGAGGCTTCTGAAGAAGGTGGAAGAAGAAAGCTTCGGCACTTACCCTCCTGCACTGACAATATGTGAGTTGGCCAGCACGAAGTGACAAACATCCTCGTCATGCCCAGCAAAGACTCCCAGGGGCCGACGATTCAAGCTGGCACCATCTGGACGGAACTGGTAGGCCAGGATGAAATTAGCCTGGGATATGTAGAGAGAATTATCCTCTAGTTGCATCCAAGGCATCTGACTGCAGAGATGGAAAAGAAAATATAAGACTGATTCCAATCGTTAAAAAAGCTGACTAATCCCCAGTCTAGCAAGGATAACCTGCAAAGCTCCCAGTCTATACTTTAATACCAGCCTTCCAAGTTGCCTACTCTCAGTTTCCCTCAGGAAGCCAGCATGACTGAGCTTTGTGGTGACATAACCTTCTTCAAACTTTCTAAAAGAGAATCAGAATTGAAAGACTAACTAAGTATCTCTTTTAATTGGAAAATGCTTAATATTTGAATTACTGCCTACCTGTACTTCTCAAGTGTAAGCAGAATTTACAAAATTAAATGGCTGATAGCCAAGCATCATGGCACATGCCTTTAATTCCAGCAGGAGGATCCTGAAGCAGGAGGATCAAAAGTTTGAGTCCGGCAAGGATAATTCAGCAACTTAGTAAGATACCATCTCAAAATAAAAAATTTTTTAAAAATTTTAAAGTGCTAGAATGTAGCTTAGCGGGAAGGCCTTGAGTTTAATCCCCAGTACTGCAAAGAAAAAAAAAATTAAATAGTTCAGGAGTGGGGAGGATCAAAAGAATATCTTCTAGTCAAGTGAAATAACATTCTCTCAATCTTCAAACTGGTTGAGGTAACCTTCTTTTGTTCTGCATCCTTAGACACAAATCAGTCAGAATCTGCTGGGAAACAGTAATGGAGAAAAGAGAAGAGCGTATCCTGGGAAGCCCCATTCCTTAGTCCTACTAGACCAAAGGGACCATTTATAAGTGAAAGAAATAAAGGAAAGGATGCTAATATACTGATTAGATGCCTAGATCCTCCCAGAGATATATACGTATCTGTACTGGAAGGTAAGTGTGACAATGGAAAAATAACTCCAGAGCAGCCTGCTATAGATCAGGGGCTGCACAGAAAGCTGGCTGCCACAGCAATTGGTAAGAGAAATCCACAGGTAGTTAAAGATTTCCTCTCCAACCTGCAGGAGAAAGAAAGCTTAGAAGCCACAGTGCAGTCCCATGGCACAGCGGGAGCCTTCAGCAGAAAGAGGACTCTGCAGGAGATGATACTTTCTGGTGAGACTGTGAGCCCCCTCCTCAACACAGATAACCCACCTGCCTTACCCTACCAAGGGATCCTGGAGCTGCCAGGTCCCAAGCAAAGCAGAGGAACAGCTGACTCATCCCCATGTACAGACACCATCACGCCCTGCCAAGCCTTTCTGAGCAAACTGGGCTGTGTTTCTTCCCCAAGCTCCTTAAAACAAGCATCATGGGAATGTGGAAAAGTTCTGCAAATTGACTTGATGGACCATTAAATGCAGCTTGGACTTGGTAGTAACTGAGTTTCTGCCCATGAGGCCTTTAGGAGTGTGTGCATGTGTGACAGGGACATGTACAAATGTGTACAGATGTTTACATTCTCACTCATTATGTACATTCCTCTCAACATCCTATGCATAAGTGTGTGGCACACTCAAATTGGTAGCAAAGAGGCATTGGAATTCATGTGTTTAGAGTCATCTGGTAAATAGCCATTTGCCTACAAGAAGACACAAACCAGGTTCATACCAGGTGAACGGTGAAGAATCCCAGGGTAGCCTGGTGACTGTTCTATGTGTTTATTTGCCAAACTGCTTGACACTGGCCCAAAAAGACAACATTAAGGACAAAAGCTTGATAGAGAAATAAACTCTATTTTCTGGTATTAAAAAGTACAAGTGGGAATTGAGGATAAAGTCCTTCATCATAAAAATCTATCCTTTTTTCCCATGGTTTCTTTACCATCACCACCACCACACAATTCACAGCAGCGGATGCTAGTGAAACCAGTGGACACTGGACACAAACAAGAGAGAAAGGCTCAGCAGATGCAGCTCGGCAGATGCGGCTCATCAGATGCCTCTATTTACCAGCACAAAGACACATCACTCCTGGAATGGGCAATTCATGACATTCTCTACACACTGCAACCAATCGATGAGGAGCACATTTTAGATGGGAAGCCAAATGATACCTACAAAATAATTTAGCATTGATGAAGCAATTTGTGGCATTAGCAGTGCCACGGCCTCTGTCTTAGTCACTCTTCTTATCACTAGGACAAAATGCCCAATACCTACAACTGAAAGGGGAAGAGGCTTATTTTGGCTCCCGGTATAGTCCACAGTCAGCTGGTTCCATGGCACCATGACACGGCACAGGGGCACGTCAGAGCAAAAGCTGCTCACCCGCGGTGGCCGGGAAGCGGGACGCAAAGGAAGAGCCAAGAAGGCATCTGGATCCTGCCAGGCCACACCCCCAGTGACCCGCCTCTTCCAACAGAACCCCCTTCCTGATGAAGAGCAAGTCAGCGGCACCGTCCATGATCCAGTCACCTCCCAAACACGAAGCTCTGAGGGCCATCTCCATCTTAATTTTCTGGCACTTTAAGTTCTAACCCTATAACATATATATCCAGCTGCTTAAATCCTATTTTCCCTTTTAACAAAGTAGAGGAGATGGTGGTGGCAATGTAGCTCAATGACAGACTGCTCACTTGCCGGACACGCGCAGGACCCTCAGTTCAATCTCTAGCACACCACACACACGTGAAGAAAGAGCTTAAAGGAAGTCAAGTGAATCTAAAGAAAAATAATGATAAAACAATCTAGGTTGGAACACCAGTTTCATTTATATCTTTTGGGGGCTTAACAGAGTTTGCTATGAGTGGTGGGAATTATAAGTTTTTATTTTCTTCTTTTTCAAATTTCTATAATAAACTTTATTTTCTTTTTTTCTTTTTTGAGACAGGGTCCAGCTATACAGTTCAGGCTACTTCTGGTTTTTTTGTTTGTTTTTTGTTTGTTTGTTTTGTGTGTGTGCCAGGGATCAAACTCACAACCTCGCACTTGCCAGGCAGGTGCTTGTGCCACTGAGCTAAACCTCCAGCCCCCCAATTTAGGCTAGTTTTGAACTCGCCATGTAGCTCAGGCTGGCCTCGAACTAGCAGTGATCCTCCTGCCTTAGCCTCCCGAGTCCTAGGACAGCCGTGCACCACCACACCTGGCTTAATAAATTTCTTTTAATCATAAATACACAGAATTTGTTAAAGTACATTTCTTGTAACTCCTTTTTTAAAATGCAAAAAGAAGTTGTCCCTCTGATGCTCCTTTGTGTACTTAACGAATCATCAGTACCACCCACCCGAGACAGCTTTCTTTATGCTAGAAGCCAGTGTTTCACTTCCCATTATGCTCTTCTGTCCCAGAAAGCTTTAAAAGAGCTAGGGACTACTTGCCTGCATCGCCACTTCAGCAGAATCCCCTCTCGGCAGCGCCCCAGTCTCCAGTTCTGAGACACCTTCACTCTTTCTTTCACTGGGACACTATTCATCCTATGTCCAAAAGAACAGAAAATCCAGTCACTACAACTCATTACCAACAAGAAAAAAATCCATGGGCTCACTGAGTCAGGACCTGGGAACACCTAGGATATAACCAAATATAGGTAAAGGGATTAGGGGACCAAGGAGGTTAACTCTCTTCTCTCCATACTTGGACAAGCAAGAAAACCAAGGAGAAAAGCTTGCCCTTTAAACTACTAAATGTCTATACAGATGCCAAAGCAATCTAATAGAAAACAGACCACAAATAGTTTGGGAAACTCTGAATGTCCATATGGGAAAAAAAATAAACCTTGGCCCTACACCTAACACCAAACAGGAAAAGTAATTCAAAATAGATAAGCCTAAACATGAAATCTAAAACTAGAAAGGTATTAGAAGAAAAGAGATAAAAGCATCTCTCTGCCTAGGGAGTTAGGCAAAGTTTTCTTAGGACATAGAAAGCAATAACACCAAAGAAAAATCCAATAAATCAGATTTAATCAAAATTTAAAACTTAGGCTCACTAAAATGAATACACAAACCATACTCTGGAAGAAAATAGTAACAAAATATATATATCTGACAAAGCATGTGTATCCAAGATGAAGAAAACCTCCATGTATGTATTTTTTGAAGATCAATAAGGAACTTTTCTACTTTGGTTGTGGGAAAGCAAAATGCTATAGTCATTTTGGAGAAAAGTCTGGCGGTTCATTATAAATCTAGGCACACACCTACTCTGTGATGACCCAGGTAGAATAAAAGCGTATGTTCACAAAAAGACTTCCACAAGAATGTTCAAAGAAACTGCAACCATAACAGCCAAAAACTGTAAACATCTCCAGCATCCAACAACAAAAGAATGGATAAATACACTGTGATAAGTTCATACAATGGATAATACTCCGCAATAGAAAGAAATACCGATAACACAGTAATGTAAATTAATCACAAAAACATCACACTGAATTTTAAAAAGCTCACAGAAGAATTCATATTGTATGATTTCATTCACACAAACTTGAGACAAGGGTTAACTAACCTATGATGTAAAAATCAGAATATCAATTATCACCAGAGTGGGAACAGAATTGATAGGGCAGGCACATGTAGAAAACTTCTGGCTTCAGAATCTAAATCTGGCTTCAGAATCTAAATCTTGAAGAGCCTGGGTTACATAGCACATATACACTAGTTTAAAACATATTAAATAGCCAGGCGTGGTGGCATACACCTGTAATTCCAGCACTCAGGAGGCTGAGCCAGGAGGATCACCACAAGTTCAAGGCCAATCTGGGCTACATAGTGAGTTCAAGGCCAGTATGAACTATCTAGGGAAACCCTGTCTCAAAAAAAAAAAGTATTAAACAATCTACCTAAAATGTGATTATTTTGCCAGGTATAGTGGCACACACCTGTAATCTCGCACTCTAGGAAGCTGAAGCAGGAGGATCACAACTTTGAGCCCAGTCTGGACAATTTATCAAGACTCTATCTCAAAATTTTAAAAAAATTTAAAAAGGGATGGGTTGCAGCTTAGTACAAAGACCTTGGGTACAATCCCCAGTATCCCCCTGACCAAAAAAAAAAAAATTTTACTCAAATATAAATTCACTATAAACTTTTATTCACTATAAATTTTTCTTTAAAAACTTAATATACTTTAATCAGTGACATGCAAGCATGTTGAAATATTCAGAGTTAAAGTATATTGGTCGATGTCTGTAACTTACTTTGAAATGTATGGTTAAGCAAATAATTCTAGAACCTGGGGGGGAGTATAAGAATGTTCATTGCAAAATTCATTCAATTTTCTATTTAATTTGTTGGCTTAAAACAATGTTGGAAGCCAGGCACGGTGGCACACTCCTGTAATCCCAGCACTCGGGAGGCTGAGGCAGGAGGATCTTTGCAAGTTAGAGACCAGCCTGGGCTACAAAGTGAGCTCAACGCCAGCCTGAACAGCATAGCGAGACCCTGTCTCAAAAAAACAAAAACAAAAAAAAACACTGTTGGCTAGGGAAAGTAAACAGTATTTCCTGGCTGAGAAAGGCAACAGCCATAAGAGTTAAGCCTGCAGATCAGCAGTGAGATGGTGTCATTTAGGGTTGGCTGTGTAGGGAGAAGAGTACAAAGCCTTTCAAGAGTACACCTTAAGGATAGATTTTGAAATCAAGGGCAAGAATTGGAAAATTCCATTTTAGGCTGCCCATAACTCCCCTCTAGCTTCTTGCCTTGCTCTGCTGGATAATATAAGGTACACTGTTTGAGACACAAAGTGGTAACTACAGTGTCAGACTAGAAGTTCACTGGCTAAGGAAAGACACATTTCTCCTAGCCTCTGCTTACACCATCACACTCCCCACCCTTTACTAAAAGCTGGGAATTCTTAATTTCAAGATTCTAATGGAGGGCTGGGGATTTAGCTCAGTGTTGCAGCGCCTGCCTGGCAAGTGTGAGGTCCTGAGTTCAATTCTTGGTACAAAAAAAAAGAGATTCTAATGAATACACAGTTAGAAAGGATGGTTTTGGCAGGCAGAAAGATACCTAATCCATTTCTAGATAAACAGTTTTCTGCCTTCTGACATTATTTTATTTATTTGCATTGAATAATTATTTTTGGTTACTAAAATAATGAATGCACAGGGTAAAAAAATACATAATATGAAATGTTAACGATACAAGTCAAAGCTCTCCCTCCTCTCTAGACACGTGTGTGTGTGTGTGTGTGTGTATTACTGCCATGTGTATACTGGTGTGTGTGAATATTCCTAAATATACTCCTCATCCCCTCCTCTTTGCAGTACTGGGAATTAAGCCCAGATCCTTAACACTGAGTTATAGGTCAAGCATTTTGTTTTTTATTTTGAGACAGGGTTTCACTAAGTTACTCAATTGCCCAGGCTGGGTGACAGCTTGTAATCCTCCTGACTCAGCTTCCTAGAGTGCTGGGATTACAGGCATGGGTCACACCTGGCTTCTCTGTTTAATTTTTTAAAAATAACATACTATTCCACTCATTGCTTTCTTCATTTAACCATATATGTTGAGAATCATTCCACAGCAATAAATTTAGATCTCATTGTCTTTAATAGTTATATAGAATTCCATTGTGACTCTACTATATTCTATCATAATTTATTTACCAGTCATCTACTTATTGATATTTATGCTGTTACCAGACTTTTGCCATTATAAACAATGTTGGAATACATGCCTTATGCCTTTATTTACATGCAGAGAAAAATACTAGAAATGGCATTGAACAGGTGAAAGGAAACGGTACATCTGTAATTTTGGTAGGTATGGTATTGACAAATCATCAAGAAGATGATAAACCAACTTTCACTTCAGCCTATTTCAGTGTTTATTTCTAGATATCTTTGCTTTTCTTTCATTTAAAAGAAACACTCTTTAAAGTTTGGAATAACTTTAGATTACAAAAAAAAAAAAAGTAGCCACAATTACACAGAGTTCTCATACACTCTTAACTGAGTTTCCCATGTGTACATCTTATCTAATTATGACACATTACTAAAGTATTAACAGACTCCATATTTTAGTCAGAGTTCACCAATTTCTCCACTGATGTCCTTTTGTGACCCAGCATCCAGTCTAGGATCCCACATCATCATGTGTCCTGAGTCTCCTCTGGCCTATAGATATTGTCCCTTTTATTATCAATATTCTTTTGGGGGGTACAGGAATCAAACTTGGGACCTTGCGTGTTTACCACGCAGGCATTGTGCCACTGAGCTACATCCCTGGCCCCCCTTTTTATTATCCATCATGACATTCTAAAAAATTTTTTGCCCTGCCTGCAATGCTGGAGATCAAACCCAAGACCTCAAGCATACTAGGCAAGTATTCTACCACTGAGCTACCTCCACGGCCCTAAATTTTATCTTTGCAATTCTAAGAAGTAAAAAATGATTCCTCTCTGTTGTGTAAATGTTTTTTAATTATGAAAGACAATATCTGATCATATATTTAGAAGTTGTTAGTAGGAGCTGGTGATACAAATCAGTGGTATGGTTTGCCTAGCATGCATAAGGGCCTGGGTTCAATTCCCAGAACCACGAAGAACAAGATTTAAAAAGTCATTAGTGTTTCCTCTGTGAAACACTTCTTTATGTTCTTTACCAACTTCCCATTAGATTGATGATATTTATCTTTTTAGTTTATAGAGGTACTTTATGTACTTAGCTGTAAGCTTTTTTCTAATTGATCGTTTTTTCACATATAGTATTTTATCCGTGCAAACATTTACAAGTTTTATATCTATGATTTTATGTCTATCTTTTGAAACACTTCACATAGTATGAACGATCAGGAAAGGTTTTCCTTCTGTAATTTGCTGGCAAAAATGTGTTTCATTTCAAACTTTACTACTGAAACTCTTCTCAACATATTGAATTTAGTTCATACAAAGGGATACTTTTTTTTATTTTTTATTTTTACTATTTTTATTTTATTTATTTTTTAAATATGGAATGCTTCACAAATTTGTGTGTCATCCTTGCACAGGGGCCATGCTAACCTTCTGTGTATCATTTCAATGTTAGATATGTGCTGCTGAGGTGAGCACAGGAATACTATTTTTAAATGGTATAGGATATAATCTCTCTGTATCATGATTCCAAACATAATTCACTTAACCAACATTTAACACGGTTCTTTTGCATCTCGGAACTTGTTGTTCAGCATGACGTTTGATACATACAAGGAATATTGCTGCAGGCACAGTGGTACATACCCATGATCTTGCCATTCCTGAGGCTGAGGCAAGAGGAACGAAAGTTTGAGGCCATAGTGAGACTCTGTCTCAGAAAACGAAACAAAACATTATGAAACCTAATATAAAGTGATGAGAGGAATTAAGGTTGGTTCCAAGACTAAAGTTCTTAATTAGAAAGTGCAGGACACGAGCAAAATCTCAGCTCTGTAGATTCACTATTCCAATTTTCAGGTTGGGACACACAAAAACAGCTTTTCCCCCTCTTTCTTAAAGGCTTCTATACTGGACTCGGGGTGTGGAGTTGGAGATATGGCTGTGTTTGGATGATGTTTTTTAAATGTAGTAAGTAGTAACATCGGATTAAAACTTCCACAGGTTTTAATAAAAAAAGCAAACTGTCTCTGTTTTTTTTTAAACCTAGATTTGGAATCATCTTTGACTTTGATTGATTGGAAACAGGGTCTTATTACAAAGCCCAGGCTGCCCTTAAACACACAATTCCCTTACCTCAACCTCCTGTGCTGAGATCATAGGTGTGCACCACCATGCCCTGCCTGTCTCTGATTTTTGAAAAAGGAAGACAGAATTATTTAAACTGATATGAATTTAATTTGTAATAAGCCAAGTAAAATTTTAAAGAAAAAAATCACTACTTAATTAATGCACATATCTTTGCTAGGAGGACTGGAAAATTGGAAAAAGTATATACAAGCTTAGAAAGAACACTGAAAAGATACATAGTAATAGTTAACTTAGTAATAGTAGACAGCCAAATCTAATAGTTAACTTAGTAATAGTAGACAGCCAAATCTAATAGTTAACTTAGTAATAGCAGACAGCCAACTTTCAATGTCTGTAGTCTTCTTTGTGCTTTAACATATTTCCTAATTTTTCCACGTTATAATACTTAAAAAGAGAAAAATATTCCTTAAAATAATAGGGGTTGAAGGATGTAGTTCAGTGATAAACACAGGTTTAACATATATCAGGAGACCTAGGTTCAATTCCCAGCACCAAATAATAACTACAGTAATGATAACAACAGTAAAATGTTGCTAAAACTGGACATGTATCAATAATGTAAAAAAAAAAACAACAATTTTTTTTTTTGAGACGGGGTCTTGCTATGTAGCCCAGGCTGGCCTCAAACTCACAGCGATCCTCCTTCCTCAGCCTCCCAAGTGCTGGGATTACACGTGTGTGCCACCACGCCTGGCATCAAAAAACTGATTTAGATTGCTATCGACACAACATTATTAAATTCAAAGAGAAAGTCAATTTAAAATAATTTAACCAGGCAAGTGTAATGGTGCATACTTATAATGAACATCAGCACTTGGGAGGCTGAAGCAAGCCTCAGTCTCAAACTAAAAACTTGTGTATTTGTTTATTTGACATAGTCTCACCATGTAGCTCAGGTTGGCCTTGAATTCACTCTGTGGTCCAGGCTACAGAGTGACTCTCCTGCCTCAACTTTCTGAGTGCTAGGATTGCAGGTGTGCAGTACCATCCCAGGCCTCAAAGTAAAAAAATATTTTAAAGACTAGGGATATAGATTAGTGGTAGAGTACCCCTGGGTTCAATCCCCAGTACCATAAAAAATATTAACTAGACAAAAATGAAATATAAACATACCTCAATAAAGACAGATCACTAACCAATTATACAAACAATAAAAATGTACCAATTTTAAAGCACTCACCTTTGATCCATTAAATTTGAGACATTACAGAGGCTAAAAAACAGACTAAAATGAAAGCAATAGAGTAGTGGAAAATAACAACATTATAGATACAAAATTTATCTCTAAAACATTTAGGGGGCTGATAAAAATCTAGAAAAACGTAATACACCCAGCCAGGCCTGGTGGACAGTCACAATTCCAGGTATTCAGGAAGCTGTGGCAGGAAGATCACAGTCTGGAGGTCAACTTGCACAGCAAGACCCTATCTCAAAGTTTAAAAAGGGCTGTGGGCATAGCTTAATAGTAGAGCACTTGCCTTGAAGGCATGAGGCCCTGGGTTCAATTCTAATGTTGAAAAAATTAAACAAAATAAAATAAAAGAGAATGCCCTGTCTCCAGTGCCCTGTCATCCAAGTCCCACCAAGGCTGAGAACTGCTACACATGTTTAAGCAATGAAGTGCAGGAGAAACATCCCATAACACTCCTTTAAAGACATACACCTTCAAGCAATTATTCAAGCACTGTACTAATACACATCAATCAAGTGAAAAAACCTGACTAGTTTTGGCTTATAAAGGGTTTGGGCCGGGCCTGGTGGCGCACGCCTGTAAGAATCGTTGTGAGTTCGAGATCAGCTTGGGCTACAAAGTGAGCTCAAGGCCAGTCTGAACAGCACAGTGAGACCCTGTCTCAAAAAGACAAGGGCCGGGGATTTAGCTCAGTGGCCTAAGCACCTACCTAGCAAGTACAAGGTTGCCAGTTCTATCCCTGGTGCGGCAAAAAAAAAAGGGGGGGTTTGGTTGTTTACTGCTGGTAGCACACTCAACTGATACAATCTTTAAGAAAGGACTTCTAAGACAAAAGTCATTAAATAATAGCTCCTGACCTATGCTTCCCAATTTAGGCAATATTTCACAAAGAAATACTTAAAAAGAAAAAAAATATATATATATATAGTTTTGTGGGTATTTTCTTTTCCTGAGGCATGGTCTTGCTATGTAGCTTAGGCTACCCTCAAATTCACAATCTTCCTGTCTCAGTTTCCCGAATGCTAGAATTATGTGCCACCATGACTAGCCAAAAAAAAAAAAAAGTACTTTTACAAAAATATTTATAGCTGTAACTATATATTAGAACTAAAATCTGGAAACAGTCCTACTACCTGTCTATGGGGAAGAAAAGTATACTAATGCAATGAAACATATTGCTACCAGAAATGATAAATGTAAAAACTGAAAAACATTTTGCAAACGACTACTGTATAGCAAGTCACAGTAAATTTTTAAAAACTAAGTCAAATTTATAAAATCAAAATGAGGAGACACTAAAAATTGTTTCCACAAGTAATAGGACACATAAATGAACAGTTCTTTAGGATGTGAGCAATTTTTTAAAAATTATATCACATAGCTATTGATAGTTATGTCTACTTTCCTTTAACTAAATACATTAAATAGTTATAGAAAAGTTCAGAAGGGCCAGGCAGGGCGGCGCATATCTGTAATTCCAGTACTCACAAGGCTGAGGCAGGAGGATTGCTGTGAGTTGAAGATCAACCTGGGCTACACAGTGAGTTCATGGCCTGCCTGAACTACATAGTAAGACCTTGTCTCAAAAAAAAAAACAAAAACAGAATTCCCCCCCGCCCAAAAAAAAACAACAAAAGAAAAGCACAGAAGAAAGACTGAGGAAACTGGAATCTGTATTCTAGTTGTGTGTTTCAGATGTCTAGGTAACTAACTTCTCTAATTGTCCATTTCTTCATTTATGAAATGAGAATAATATCTCACACAATTGTGGTGTTTTAAAGATGACATGCTGGATAGGCATGCTGGTATACACCTGTAATCCCGGGTACTAAGAAAGCTGAGACAGGAGGGTCACAAATTTGAGGCCAGCATGGGCAACTTAGAAAGACCCTGTCTCAGAATTAAAAAAAAAAAAAAACTCTTTTAAGGTGTGTGGATGTAGTTCTTTTGTAGAGTATTTGCCTAGTATGTGACAGGCCCTGGGTCTAATCCCCAGTGCTAGAAAAACAAAAGCAAAAATAAATACAGGTACAGCATGTTATAAATCATTACAAAAAGGTTGTTTTTTACATAAATAAAACATAGGTGCTGGGAACACTGGCTATCTACAGGCAGAAAACTGAATCTAAAACTCAATCTTTCCCTATGTACTAAAACAAAATCCAAGTAGATCCAACATCTAAATGTTAAAACAGAAAGAATCTGCTGGAAGATATAATAGGTAAAACTCCTGAAGACACAGACGTAGGCAAAGACTTTCTAAACAGAACACCAACTGAACAAGAAATATCCTCACAAATCAACAAATGGGATATCAAACTAGAAACCTTCTGCACAGCAAAGGAAACAAGTCACAGTGAGGAGACAACCTACAGAAAGGAAAAAAAATTTTGCCATCTGTTCATCAGACAGGGGACTAATATCTAGAATACATAAAGAACTCAAAAAAAAAAAAAAAAGGACTCCCCAAATAAAAGACCTAATCAAAAAACTGGCAACTGAAACTAACAGACACGTCTCATAAGTACAAATGGCCAACAGATACATGGAAAAATGTTCAACATCTCTGGCAATTAGAGAAATGCAAATTAAAACAACAATGACACCAGGTGTGGTGTCACACACCTGTAATCCCAGCATTCAGGAAGCTGAGGCAACAGGATCACACCAAGTTCAAGACTAGCCTGGCCTACATAGTAAGTTCAAGGCCAGCCTTAACTACAAAGAGACTTTGTCTCAAGAACAGAAACAAGAACAGAAACAAAAACAAAACAAAACAAAACAACCCTAAGATTCTATCTTATCCTAGAAAGAAAGACTACCAAAAAAGCAAATAATAACAAATGGTGATGAGTCGGGACAAACATCCTGTATGTCCATCAACAGATGAATGGATAAAGAAAATGTATTTATACACGGTGGAGTGCTGCTCTGCCACAAAGTATAAACTTGAGTCATTTGTAGGAAAATGGATGCACCTTGAGACCATAACATTAAGAGAAATAAACAGATACTCAAGCTTAAATATTGCATGGCTTCTCTTATATGAGAAACTCAAGATATAAAGAGCAAAATAAAAGTTAGCTAATAGGAAGTTGGGAGATAGACCTTTTGCAAATGGGAAAGGGACCAAGAGATGAAAGGGGAAGAGGGGAGGGGGATGAAAAAAGGAATTAAGATGTGTTGTGTATATGCACCAATTCCCAAAAAGGAATGTGATCATTATTACTATACATGTGTATTAATAAACCTAAAAACTGAGGAAAAAAACCACATGTGTAGTAGTTAACATTCATGAATGATGTCATCACTAAAGCTAAGTGAATAATCATTTATTTTTCCTCACTGATTTACTTATAACTTTTAGAACTTGCTCCTCTAGTATCAATGTTTCATCTTTCAGGCTGAATGGTTAGGACTGGATATACACAGGGACACAGGGGTTTTGGTTTGTTTCTACAATGCTGAGGACTGCCAGGCCTTGCATATGGTAGGCAATCACTCTGCCACTGGGCCAGATCTCCCAGCCCTCGACTGAGTACATACAGATTAAAGCTAAACTCTGGTACTGAATTGTCCCATTTGGTGAATGTGGCCCTAGTTTCAACCTGCATTGTCAGATGGAAGAAGAACTGAAGACAGGAAGAGTTAACAGGATGGACCAGAAGAACTGACCTCCAATT
>RJWT010004352.1:0-33679 GCA_004365215.1 Cuniculus paca | reverse complement strand
TATATATATATATATATATCTCGATAACGTCCTCACTGAACACACACTTTTCTAAACATTAGACCTCTGATAAATTTATATATATATTTATAGCTTTAACATACATATATTTATAGCTTTAACATATACATGTATTATTATAGCTTTAACTTATACATATATAAGTTGCTTCGAAAAAACAGTATTCTCTTGCTTAACCTATCAAACCTTTTCAATATTCCTAGGAACTTGAATCTTCAAGAGAACTAAATATAAACTACTTGATATGATAGTTGACTGAAAAACATAATTCCTTTTAAAAGCATTGTGTCTCTTCAAGGGATTATATAATTCTCTTGAATAAAGAATTACTCCTTAACATTTTGCTTTACAATTATGTTTTGTGAAAAAATAACCTTAAAACCTACAATAGCTGAACTACGGCTCATACTTAGCATATGGTAGAATATTTGTATGCAATTTGTACTAATCTGATGTATGAAAAATGGCGTAAAATAAATCTGACTATTCACTGTCATGATTTTGTGTACTAAGAAATGTGTCACTTTTAATGTACATTGATTTCCTTGAAGTACTGAGAACAGCGCCTTAGTTTTAGAGAATAAAGAAGCTCTGTTTGCCAATTTGAAGTGAAACAGGAAGACATGAGTTCGAAGTGTTTCGTATAAATAAATAATTTTCAGCTCAGTTACTATGTTGATAATAAAACAATCTTATTGTTTTGGAATGTAACCATATCAAGTTGCAGTTGCCACTAAAACTTATTTAGATGCGGGTACGAGTAGCAACACTTTTCACTGAACACTTTTTTTGTGTGTATGTATTATTGTCAGAGTTATATTAGGTTCTGCCAGGGAGTCAGACAACTCTTGCCCCTGCTGAAAGCACATTGTATGCATGTAAATATAAATGTTTTATGAATGTATCCACCTTTTAAAAATCATAATCATATATGTAGATTATGACAAAAAAAATCAAATAGTAAAAAAGTCGGGGCTGGGGTTATAGCTCAGTGGCACCGGGCCTGGCTGGCAAGCACAAGGTCCTGAGTTTGATTCCCAGAACAAAAAAGAAAAAAGAGAAACAGAAAAATTACAATGAAAAGCAATAGAACTTCTCCCTACACTTTCTCTTCTTTTTCCAGTGACTGTTCTTAGAAGTATACCACTTGCAGACTTTTCTGATTTTTTGTTTTCTGATGGTCATTTTCTTAATTCTATTTTATGCTAAAATAGATTCTATTGAAATATGAAGATTTAGTTTCCTCCTACTCTTCTTAATTCCCCCTACTACTCCAGGTTTTTAATTGCTTTTTAGTTTTTCCATTACCTTCATGTTTTACATAATATATGTAAACCTTGTATTTGGATTCTATGAATTTAAGACCCTGTCTCTTCATGCTCAAAAGTGTGAGATGGTGGCTAAAATTTGTTGGGATTTGCGATGTGCAGATCCTGTTTAAGGGTTTGTGTAGATTGTGTTATTTGAACCTTACAGCAATCCTAAAAGATATTCCTAATTTACAGATGAAAAAACTAAGACATTGGGTATGGAGGACAGCTTGCCGAAGTGCGTCCTGTGGATGGAACAAAGTAGCCAACAGCCACAACTCACTGGAGGAGTGATTTATTATGACTCACAGTTTCAGTGAATTCAGTTCATGGACATCTGCCTCCAAGGCAGAGACAGTATATAAAAGTACGTGGCAGAGGAAAACTATTCATCTCATGGCAGTCAGGAAATAGACAGCAAAGAGAGGAGCCAGGGAAAAGAACACATCTTTCCAGGTCACATCCCCAGTGACCACCTCTTCTGACTAGACCCCACCTCCAAAGACATGAGACCTGGGGGGGCATTTTAGATCTAAATCATGACATTCCACTTCTGGCTCCCAAAAGGCTTGTCCATCTTAAGAGTTGCGAAAGTCTTAACAGCTCCAAGATTGCTGAAAAGCTCAAGGCCAAAGTCTCCTCTGACACTCAAGGCCAACTCTTAGCTATGAGCTCCTATAAAAATCAAAAAGAAAAAGAAAGTGAAATACTTCCAACATGGCACAGGATAAACACTCCCATTCCAAAAGAGTAGCATAGGGCGTAGAGAGGAATCGAAGCAAAGCAAGACTAAAATTCAGCAGGGTGAACATGCAATCCTGTAGCTCCACATCCAGCATGTGAGGCAGGTTTTGGCGAGATAGTAGCTTCAAAGGTCTTAAGTGACTCCATCCCTATGACATTACTGGTTGTTGACCACATAGCCTCTCTCTCGGGTTGGCTACACTCACTGCCTGCCATTTCCCTCAGCAGATGTTTCACGTTCCTGCTTCTCCAACTCTCTGAAATCTCAATTGCAACTTTGGCTTTAACTGATAACTTCATGCCTCATCCTCTCAATTTATGAGAGACTACTCAACTTCAGAAGAAGGTTGAGGAGGAGACCGCACTGCAAGGAGCTTGGATACTGGTTGGAGAGGGTCATGTGGGCGACAGGAATCTATACAGCCTGTAGAGCAGATACTCTGCAAATGACTGATGGATGCCTGAGGAGGTGTGGAGTGAGAGATTCACAGAGAAAGCACTGTGATAGTCCACTTGTGGCATTAGACGGATTGGAATGAGGAATACATAGGGAACTGGAGGAACATTATTTCTGGATGTGTCTTTTTTTCCAGCAACATTTATCCTGTGAGTCATTGGACTGAATAGAGATCTGCTGTCATATTAATAGACAAGTTGTACTTTGGGGCTGTACTTTACCCCAATATACTAAATCACAAAAAGTAATGGCATTCTATGTCAAATAACCAAACTAAACTAAACTAAATAGTAGGTCCAGTCCAATTCTTAAAGCAGGCAATATTTTGACTATTTTTCTTCTTCTTTTTTTTTAATATCATTAGGATTCTATTTTAAATTTTGTGTGTAGAAATTTCCTTGAAGCATTAAGACAGTCCTCTTGACCTTACTGAGTTTATGATGCTGAGGTCAATAGGTCATTTGTGAAGCCAGCAGAAACTGACAATGCCACATATGCTACCAGTAATACCAGACATATTACTAGACTTGTTTAACATTTAATAAAGCACTTTAAGATATATTGTTTTTACAGAAATGAAGGGTGGTCTTATCTATTTTACACATAAGAAAATGGAAGTTTAGTGAGGTGAAGTAACTTTTTGGGGTCTTAACGATTGTAAACACATACTAATAAAAATTAACAAGAAAAGAAATCAGATTTTTTGCTAACTGAGCTACAGAGATATATAAGCACATTTGGTGTTTCTCTCTGTCTTCCTCCCTCCCCTAGTTGTGTGTGTGTGTGTGTGTGTGTGTGTGTGTGTGTGTTGTGTGTGTGTGTGTGTGTGTTTGGGGAGGGGGCTGATCAGAAATGAGTTTTAAATGATTCATTTGAGTGCATAGCAACCAGTATCATGTTTTCTTCTTTGTGGCACCGGAGACTGAACTCACAACCTTGCACTTGCCAGGCAGGCGCTTAGGCTGCTGAGCTAAATCCCCAGCCCTCCAGTATCATGTTTTGAAGGAAAAAATCTTCAGAGCCAGCCGTTTGAAACTCATTTGTGACATGCCACTTTGTTTGTATATTCCTTGTGAACTAAGGACACAGGAAAGTTTAAGAATGATGGAGAATACTCGCCGATGTTCCATGCTGTTATTTTTAATTTTCTTAGTTTTAGTCCCTGGCTAGTCTCCTATTCCAGGCATGAAATTTCAGCTAGATTACTATTTATTTATAGACCATGATTAATCTTGCTTAAGGGGTTCTCTAAGCCTTATCTGATTATAAAGGAAGCATGTGTAACAGATGCAGAGCTGGCGGGTGAGGGAGACATTGTCAGTCACTGTAAATCCAGTTAACTAGCCAGTTAAGTGATAAATACTCCCACTCAAATTTAAGACTCACAGAAATCTCTGAGAAACTCAATATTCTTTGGAATAAATTTCCAAGTTGAATAGCTATCATTGATCATCATGTTATAATCTCAAGGCTGTTAGGTACAATTAAGTGAGGAGGAATGAAAACTGTCAACAGTGGGTCAATGTTCACTGTGAACAAACTAGTCAGACACAAAGTTACCTTCTACTATGACTTAACAGCAAAAACATATCTGCTGAATTTGCAAGTATCTTTGTCTTTAAAGCTCCAGACCATTGCTTTTGTTCAATCGGATTCTCTTGCCTTCTCCACAGGATCATTTTAAACACATTTTGGGGACTTGATCCTTGCTTTATCCAATGGATATGATTTTTAGTATTTTTTCTTCTGGTCCTGCTCATCTTCTTCCTTAGTTTGTACCCTGGCTCCAGGTTCCTGCCATCTTGACCTGGACATAAAATATGAGTATTAGATTAAAATAGCCTAAATATAAAGCACGTTTTACTACACAATACGTAGCTTTTAAATTCAGGCTTACTTTGAACTATTGGCAAATAATACTCTGTGACTGCTATGGTTCAATCCTTAACTCGAAAGCAAGAGGCATAGTTTATAAAGTAGCAATTAAGCATGAAGGCTTTGGAGACCTTCCATAGATTTCAAACACATGTACATTGCTTGACTATATGACATGGGGAAATTGACTTAATTTCTCTGTGCTCAATTTCCTCATCTGTAAATTGAAAATGATGATAATATTCCTACTTTGCAGTGTTGCATTAGAAGCATCATCTATTTTTATTAATTTGTATTGTTTTACTTTATTACACAAAAATTTATCAAGAATTTTCTATGCACCAGACAGGGTGCTAGGTGCTGAGGATAACATTCCTTCCAGTGTGCACATTTATTGGGGGAAAATAGTCAAATACAAAGGCCATAATAGTCAAGTGTGGGGAGCTCCAGGAAGAGGAGAAGCTTAGAGAGGCCATGGACAGAAAACCTAACCTGGCCTGGGGGAGCGAGCCTGACACCAGCTTGGAAAGTTGAGAATTATTCCGGCACAAAGCAGAGATTATATACTGAGTAGACATAAGCACGGAGCACAGAGCTACAGGAATGAATAGGTCACATTCAGGGCTCGGCAAGGAAGAGTACTTCAGGCGAAAAGTTGTGGTGCAACATGAACTCAAAAGGTGACGATAAGGATCTGAGAAAAGGGGCCCAGCTGAGGACATCAAGGTACAGCAGGTCATTCAGACACCAGAGTAGCTGGAGAGAGGGAGCAAAGAAGGGATGCTCAGTGCCCGTATAATCCAACGAGAATAGCAGATGAACTCAGCAGAAGACTGAAAGGAGTAGAATGTGAGGATTCACATGAGAAAGCTGGCAGTGTCCGGTTGATGAGGGATTACATGGAAGACACCAGTGAAGACATATTCTCACAAGAACTGCGCAGAGATGGGGCGGGACACAGAACGGCACAGAGGGAAGATCCTCATGAATCTATGGCCAGAAGCTATTCAGTGGGATGGGAGTGCAAGGCTGGTGTTGAGGCAGTCAGCAGTAGCAGGAAGTTGGTATGAGTAGGTGTTGAGAGCAGTGATTCAGCCCCTCAAATGTGGTTGGGGACAGGCTGAGTGCCAGGTGAGGTAGGCTCTGAACTTGCTGGAAGTCGGGGAGCGGTTTGCTAAAATCATATTGGGCTAACATATTCATATCCCAGGATAGTTAATAATTCACTCACTTGATACTAGTATGCAAATATTTGTTCAAAATATATTTTATAAGAAGGGTTACCTACTATATATGAGGGAGGGAGAAAAGCCCTTCCTCTACTGTCCCAGTAATTGCACTGATGATTCCTAACACTGCAATAAACAAGATGCACTCTTTGCAAAGAGCTGTATGTTTTGAACATGCTTCTTTCTTAAGGTCTCACTTTTGTTTCTGCCTCAGAGATCTTAACACTGTCCTTCCCAACTTCATGCAGTGACTGTTGACAAAAGTTCCAACGAACGCAATTTTTCTCGTCATGTGACATTTCCAGTGAGGACTTGATAGGCTAATATTAAAACTACTTAAAAATTCATATTCCATATGTACCATAGACCAATCAGAATGCCTCCTGTGCAGTGCAAGGACTGGAGGGCCAACGGGACCAGGCATCAAACACTGAGTTTCTCTATGGTAAAGTTCAGAGTGGGTAAGGAGAGGTGAAAATCTCAGAGGAGGGAAGAGGAGACCAGGATGATTGAATGGACTAAGGCACTGGGGGGCTTGGAGGAATCAACATGAAAATATTTCACCATTTTAATGACTGGTGCATATCAATTAAGTGTGAGCCTTCATTTTGACGTCCATCAAAGACTGGTGACCTGGGAAACAACGTACTGTAGCTGTCTGGTCAGCCCAGCTCTGGTTCCAGTGGTGGTAGGAGGAGATGTAGAGAAAAGCAGTGTGTAAGTCCTCCTGTGATGTGCTAAGGTTGTACTTGATAAAGAAAATACGTACCCACATACGTGTGTGTGTGATTGCACATATTATCCGAGAACTAAAAAGTTCCTTCCCCTGTCATCTTCCCATTCCCTTTTACCTACAAGAGAAGGGAGGAGCTCAGATTCACTTGACTGTGAGCACAGATTTAAGTGTTACTCAGGTTGTCAAGTAAGTGAGAGAGACGTGGGAATCAATCAACATTGGCCCAAGTTCAGTACGGTTGCCTTTGGGGTGAGCAAAGTTTTTAAAATCCTGTCATCCGTTCTTTTCTTTGGAGCAAGGCGCCTGGTTTCTGTAAGTCATGGAAAGAGCAGAGTCTTTAACAAACCACAGGTCCCTGTGGGACCGCCCTGGAAGTCCTGCTTGCCCTACTGCAAGAGTTGATTTTTCTGCTCTTAAGCCTTTCTGATACACAGCTGGCTCAAGTATGAGTGATACAGTGTATCCTGTGAAAGTAGTCTCCTCAGAAAGGTTGTTTATGGTCGTACAGCTTGATTTTATGGGATGTTTATCCTAGTTTACAACAATTTATTCTTTTAGAATATTCCTTAAGGAAAGTTTTTCCACAGGCAATGGGGCTTAGTATTGAGTATCATGATTCCATTTGTTGTTATAACAATGATGATGTATATACATCCTGTTCTCCTATAATGTATGTTCTTTAATACAAATCAGCTTGTATGTGATTGGTAAACAGGTCAATGAAATTTGTTTAGATTCTGGCACAATTTTCTACAGCATACTAATGTCTTTAAGCTAGTAGAGCCAAACGTTTCTACACAAAAAGAAAATGTTTCATATTATATTAAAACTTTATGATAAAAGCAAGATATATCCTTTAGAAATGTCTTTTCCTTATATAAAATATAGTTTGTTTAGTGGCTCCAAGAACCGATAAATTGGCTTTTGGTTTTGTTTTTAACTCCATTTTAAGTTCTTCAGGGAGTTTTGAGTAAAGGTAAAGGAACCTAAGGATATTTCCCTCATGTAAAAAGAAAAAAATATGATTTAAAAAAGATACCATTGGATTGCATTTTAAATTTTGCTTAAACTGCTAAGTGACCATCTTCAAAAACATTTATTTGAAAAGAAAGAATCATGATGCTAGCTAAAATGCCACAAAGGTTTTAATGACTATGTTTCTATAACAAATGCTTGCAGAAATTTAACCGTATGAGAATCATTAAGGTGTTGATTTCAAACTTGCACTGGTTTATAATATTGCATCTTCAATGTCATTTTCCTCAAAGGCCTTATTGTTTGTAGTGTATGATATTTTTTTCAAAATATGAAGATTCGCAAAATTACATTTATAGTGTTATTGTAAATGTCTGTATTTGGCACTTGAACAAAGAAGCTGAAAATTATAATCAAGAGTACCCAGAATACCATCACCACACTGATCTTCGATGATTCGACTGCATAGACCCAGCTGTTCAATGTGATTTATTTACAAATCCAAGTTAAGTTGTTGGCTACTTCATGTCACTTCATTGACATCTATATACATGGTGTAAATATGGAATTAGAACTAATGCCTATTTGAACCAGTGCACACTTGTAACTACAGATACCTGTACAAGGAAGGCATTCATACAGATTTTCACAGTAATTTTTATCTATTAGGGTATGTGTTGTTGATAGGTGTGAAGCTGAGGGAAGTTTAGCCTCTCCGTTTTGACCACATATATGAGATTTATTTATGCTACATCTAGATCCTGTTCTCCCCTACCTTTTACCCACAGAGTGTTCCAAAAATACAGCAGAGCGTAAATAGCCACTCCCTTTGGATTGGTGATCACAGTGTTGTCCTTAGAGGACACCAGTTTGCCCTTTCTTTTCCTGTGGACTCCCAACCTGAAGTTTTGCTTGCCCTTTGATTCAGCAGAGCCTCTGGCTTTGACCCCTTATCGGTTTGGTCTTGTATCAGTTGCACTGGTTTTTAATATTATACCTTCAAAGGTCTTTTTGTTTCTAGTGCATGGTATACTTATATGCACTAAGTTATGATAAGTTATACACACTATCAGCTCAGTAGGCACCCCAAACTTGCCCCTGAAATGAATCCAGGGATTTGATTTTTAGCTACCCAGGAGAAATGTTTTAAGGCAATATCTCTAGAAAATCAAATTTAAAGTCAGTCCACTTCATGTTATTTTGACTTATTGTAGGTAAAGCACATTCATTTTTTATGCTGGATGGATCATAAATTAAGATAATTTAAAAGAGTTTAGCCATGAAAATTTCTGTAGCATGTGAAGAACTAAGATTAAATTTAAAGCAATAATAATTCCCTGTCAAGAGAAAATTGATATAGTCATCAAGGTATTTCATTTGAAAAGGAATCAAGGTACCACTTATATTCACATTACCATCTGATCATTGTAAAACTAAATTAAAAACTATGGGATTATAAGATTTTTGGAAGAGTCTATTTTAATTGTCAGTGTTGAATATGAAGCTTCATATCTAAAATAAATTATTCTTTCAAAATCAGGAAAGCACTAAGTTTATGGAAATATGATACTATTCTCACTGTTTTCAAACTGTAGTACTATATCTTGTCCTTAAAATTCAATGAGAAAAATTTGGGGAGTGAATTTTTTTTCAGTATTTCTCTAAACCCAAACCTAAGAACGTAACTTTCTTAGGTCATAAACCTACACATTCAAAAACTGCAGATTTAATTTTTTTCTATAACTGACTTCTATCTTGAATCCCAAATCCACCCTGAGACGGAGAGCTATTTTTAGCAACTCAGAGCAAGGTTTTTAGTAGTTTGGGGATTCTGTCTCCCAGAGTCTGCTCCTAGTCAGGGCTGGGTAGCGAGGGGCTGTATGCCGCACACAGATGGGCGAAGCTGAAGTGAGCGATCTGGGCTTCAGTCAACATTCCTTTCTCATGTAAATAGTATTACTCATCTATGTTACTCCTGCTTCCATAAAGCAGGAGGATTTTGGTGACTCTGTCCTTGGCAGCAGTGGATCAGGGGATCCAGTTGCCTTTGCTGTAGTAGAAGTGGGAGTTTGCAAGCAAATCAGCTTTAGGCTTCTTGAACAGAGAAAACTCAGTAAGCATTTGTTGAATGAATGTGTAGGTGAAGTAGCGAATGTAGTCCTTGCTATGTGTTTGTTTCTCTCCCTTGCTATTTGCTCCCCTACCCCCATGACAGAACTGTTCCAAGTTGATTTCTCCCTCGCTCTCTTCTCCTTGGCTGGGTGCTTTCCATGCCACCAGAGCTAATCTGTGTGACCCTGGCCATCGACCTCCCTTACTTGTTCTTGGTTTTATTTTTTGCACTGGTTCTTGACCCCTTTCCCGTTTCTTAGCTTTCCTTTATTAACGTTTCCAGCTGGAAACGTACTTTACTCTCACGTACTTTACTCTCCTGGCATATGGTCCAGAATTGAGTACTTTGGTTTCTCCTGACTGTGCATTGGTTACTTCAATAGGAAAGTGACCTGTCATAGTCATTTCTCCAGTTCCAGGGCCCAAGGAGCAGAGGCTGTTCACTGTCCTGGGCTGAATACAAAAAGGCAAAGTCGATATCTGTGTATTGGTTCCTTGTGTCACGTCTGAGTGATATCTGGACACACAACCCTGTGTGACAAAAAAGAAAACAAAGAATGCTTCACATAATGCATCAGTCTTGCAGTCCAGTTTAACAAAGGAGTAAGCCAAGTCACACAACAATTTATTTCCTAAGTTTGCAGAGCGCTCTAGATGTTTCTCTCCCTTGGAGTTCATGCCATGATCTAATTAATTTGAGGATGCAGAAATTCCTACTCATACTCATCAGTGAAAAGAGATGCAGTATGCAAGGCAGGTACAGTTTGAGGAAACCAAATTCACCCACCTCTCACACTAATGTTTCAGCAGGGAAGAATTATTGTTTAGAAAATTACTTTTAGATAATCAGTTCTCAGTCTTGCCTTCAAATAGAAGAAAAGCTCATTTAATTATATAAAGTACTAATTAAATACAGACCATAATTTAATTTTCCAGGATTTTTAATTACCTGAAACTGTTTCTTATCAGAAAGAATTTTCATGGATTCTATTTATATGTTCAATGGATATTTTGGGGGAACAGAAAGTAGAATGAAAAATGAGCATATCAGAATATTTTCTGAGTCCCTGAACTTCTATTTTTTTTTGTCTGTGATCCTAAAGCAGCATTTTAAAAAATGTATCCCCTGACATGTTAAAGTGAAGTGGGGTAGCAGGGGGAACATGAGAGCTCTCCATGGGGGATAACAAGTTGGGAAAGCAGTGACTTAGACAGAATTGAAAAATTTTACTTGTTTTTTTTTTTGCAAGAGAATTTAGTCACATGCCAGTGTGCAGTGGAAACCTCCAAGAGAAAAGAATGTGTACAGCCTTTCCCAGTGTTACTTGACAAAATGGAAGATGATCTTACTTTTAGAGTGCTCTGTGAAACATGCTGGGAACTCTACACTATACGATTCATAAGAGTGATTATTAAAATATTCCAGCATAGTGTTTATATTGAAGGAAGGCTACAATTTGTTAAGAGAGGAACACAAGGGCATAAAGAGGTGGTACACTTTGCCAAAATTCATGCCTGTGTGTATTGACCTCATTAGTGTTTTTAGGTAAGTAAATGAATTCCAAAAGTCGAAGTGCATCTTTAGCAGAAATTGTTATTTAAAAATCAGCAAAACTTAATGAAAATCAATCTTCTGTAGTTTCTTATAATTGTTTAAATAAAGTTTTATTTAAATAGGCTGACAGCAGATCTAGTTCAGGGTTACAGTGTGTGAAGGTTTGCCCCCACCAACGCTCATGCTGAGGCTTCACTCTTGAGTGTGGGAAGGGAGCGCCTGGTGGAGGTGATTGGATCCTTGAGGCAAAGCCTCGTGAACAGATTACCATTGTCTCACAGAGGTGAGTTACTCTGACAGTGGTTGTTATAAAGCATGTTGAGTTTATTAAACTTTCTCTTATTTCTTTTCTCAGTGTGTGATCTTTTCTGCACAAGCTGGCTTGCTGTCCTGCCCCAACACACTCACCAGAAGCCAAGCTGATGGTGGCACCATGTTCTCACCCTTGTGAGTCTTCAGAACCGTGAGCCAAGATAACTCTCTTTTGTTTATAAATTAGCTCAGTGTCTTGGTTACTTTTTTCTCATCGTTCAGGCAAAATACCTGACGCCCAGCATGAAGGGAAGGAGAGGCTTATTTCTTATAGTTCTTAGAGATTTCAGTTCATACTCAGCTGATTCGAAGGCAGGGTGGCATGGCTGAGGGGCAGCCGTTCATGGCGGCTGCAAGCAGCAAGAGCAAACAGCACAAAAGAGAGAAAAACACGCCTCTTTCCCAACCTTACATTGTATGTCGGCTCCACCCCTGGGTGGGTACAGAACTCACACTGCCAATCCCAGTGCTAGACAACAAAGCAATCACAAACACTGGATTCAGCTGCTTCCGTGACTACATGAGGTTGGGGGGGGGTACGTAGACACAAACCATAACACTCAGGTATTCTGTTATAGCAACAGAAAATGGATTAAGAGCCAATAAGCACGATGAAGGAATTCATAAGGTACATCTCTCAAACTTTGAATTCTTACTTACAGTAGAAAAGTTTCATCAGATGAAAAGTTCTCATAACCAGTATGTTAACATTTGCTTGTTTTTCTCAACTACTTTTATTTGTGAGTATTTATTTTTGGAGTGTCTTTGTTCAACATATATTTTTAAGGTTCTATTTGTCTTATTCAGACTTAATTCTTTCTTTCTTTCTTTCTTCCTTTCTTTCCTTCCTTCTTTCCTTCTTTCTTTTTCCTTTGTTTCTACAGGGTCTTGCTATGTAGTTCAGGCTAGCCTTGAACTCATTATGAAGCCCAGTCTGGCCTTGAACTTGTAGCAATCTTCTTTCCTCAGCCTCCCAAGCACTGAGATTACAGGTATGTGCCACCACTCGTGGATCAGACTTAACTTCTAAGCAACTGTTTCCTAGAAACTTGTTATATTGTTCAAATGATTAATTAATTATAGCACACACATAAGATCTCCAGTTCACCATTTGTTTCAGTTTCAATTTCTTTATATGATCAGCAACATTCTCAAAATCAACTATTCATTCTTTACCATGAATTCTCTATCTCTAAATTCATTCTTTTGATTGATCTTCTGGTTGGATGTATGGGGGAAGAAATGCTGGGAGTTTGAGAAAGGAGTAAGATATGAAATTGTCATGAAAGTGAGAACTTTATTACTCAAGTGATTCCCCAGACCATCACCAATAGCAGAATATCATGCTTCACCCCAGACTTACCGAGTCTGTGTATGAACAAGGTTCTCAGAAAATACATGTGTACATTAAAGCTGAAAAAGCACTGGTAAAGGACACCAGTTCTTAAAATTGGTGACATGATGAAATCTCTTCAGGAGTTATAAAGTGATTTAAGTCTGGCTTCCTCTTCCAAAGATTCCAGTTAAATGGGTATAGCATGTGACTTGGATATCCAAAGTTTTAAAAACTCTCTTAGTACTTCTAATCCTCAGAAAACATTAGAACCACTAACTACGAAGAGTGAATCACTACGTAGATTAGAATTGTGGTTCTTAGACTCTGGTTTGCCTCATTGTTGAATAAAACAGTGTGAAGGGCCAGATGATTGAGTAGGAGGGACCCTGGCTCTCTGTGTGTACCAGGCTCCCTGGCTGATCCAGAAAAATACCAACATTTAAGAAGCACTGAGCAAGGATAATACAACCAATGGAAAGATTTAAGTTTCTAGAGATCTGCCGTGGGTTTGGCTTTGTATGATTGTTAGGACATTGGTAAATGCATCTATGTGTTGCTTTCCTATTACAATCCTAGTTTGTTTTTCTAATGTCAAGAATTTCACCCTGGGTATTAATTATGGCTTGATTATATGCTAGATTAGTACTGCTAGAACACTTTTCTCATAGGTGTTCTTGAAAAAAAAGTTCGAAGGCCACATAGCACATATTTGTATAATTTCCTTTCCTCTTTTCTCAGAGCATACATGAAAATTGCATGTGCACTTATATTTAAATTTACAGAACTTTAGAATTTGCATTGGCTTTAGGGATAATGTAATTATCCTTTTTAGTTGGGCAAGGGGAAGAAAAGAAGTCAGTACCCCAAA
This sequence comes from Cuniculus paca, assembly GCA_004365215.1. Lineage (NCBI taxonomy): Eukaryota > Metazoa > Chordata > Mammalia > Rodentia > Cuniculidae > Cuniculus > Cuniculus paca. Next base: position 20,149 of record RJWT010004352.1, on the reverse strand, counting down.
ATCACACAGGAAATGGCAGAATATCAGCAGTAGTTCTGATAATTTATATTTTTATTTTAATTTTTTCATTTTCTTTACTCTTCTAATGAGTTTTTAATTACATATTGACAAATTAAAATTGCATCTACTTGTGGATATAAGGTGATGCTATGATATATGAATGAAATGTGGGTGAATTAAGCTGGTTAGCATACATGTCACTTCAAATACTTAATTTTTATGGCAAAGCATTTGAAAATTCCTGTCATCAATTTTGAAATGTAAAAATGCATCATTGTTGACATATTCACTAGGCTCTGTGATAAAGCTTATAAAAATAAATCAAATCAAAATGTATACCACCCTCTGAGGCTCTGCACCCCTTTGCTATCATCTCTCCATTTGCCCCAACCCCAGCCTCTGGCAGTCACCATTCTCTTTCCATTCTGAGTTTGCTTATTTTAGACTCTCCATGAGAGTGAGAACTTCAAGGTATGTCTTTCTATGCCTGGCTTATTCCATCAACATAATGCCCTCCAATTCTATCTGTGTTGCCGCAGAAGAATACTTTCCTTGTTAAGATGGAATGCTAGTCCCTTGTGTATGTGCACCACATTTTAAAAATCAATTTATCTGTTTTTATATATTTAGGTTGATTCCCTAACTTGGCTATTGTGAGTCGTGCAGCAATGAACCTGGAGTGCAGAAATCTCAACACACCAATTTCAAATATTTTGGTTATCAACCAGAAATGGGGTCCCTGAATCACGTAGTCACCTTAAATTTCTTGAAGAAGCTCCATATAGTTTTTCACAGTGGCTGTATTAATTTGCACTCTCACTACTGGTGTCCCAGGTCCCTTTTCTTTCCATCCAATAATTTTTTAAAAGGTCGAGCAGCAACCGACAGCCTAAACAATATAGGTGAGTACTATAAAAATAAATTAGCCAAATAAAAGAGCCAGATTTATAGGAAATATATTTACTGATGTGCTTATAATTAGCTAGGTGCAGTCAAATTAGTGAAGAGTGTGAGTAAATTATCATAATTACTTTTTATTTTACACTGATACCCTTATTTTTAATTGTTTTCTATTCCCAGTTTAACTCTCTGTTTATAATATCACTAAGTCTCACTCTTGCAACAAACATAGTTTGTCATATTATATATCAATATCTTTCTGGATAAGCTTTCATAGCCTTTGAGAAACATGTCTTAGTACCTCAGTACTTAGTTTACCTGGGAAATAGAATCAGACATAATTTTTCTCACCCAGTTTGTTATCTCTGACTCCTCTTTCTCTCTTCCCTTCTCCTCAGTGCTTTATTATCTCAGCTTCTGTAAAGAATCTAAGTTTAGCACTTGAAAATAAATTCAACTTTCATAGTGTATGGATCAGTAGCCCTTCTAAAAAGTTTGCGCAATTCTCTCCAAAGAAGATAGAAAGTGCCAGAAGCTACACTGGACTGAATTCTGAAAAAAAGGTTTGATCTTCAGCATTCTCTTATCCTGGCCTCACTGAAGGTTCTTCTCAGCAATTCCCCAGTGAAACTCTGCTTCCTTTCCTGCATTCTAAAATATTTTAAGGTGCTTGGAGCTAACCCAGCACCTTGCACAAGCTAAGCACACACTACCACTGAGATAGCCCAACCCTAAAGTTTCTACTTCTCTTATAAGGTTAAGTTTTGGGCATCTGAGAAACTAAAATGATAAATCATTAGTGAGTGACGATATTCTTCTGGATTCTTTTTATTGCATGTGTTAAAAGCTGATTGTGACAAGTTTAAATATATAAAGGAAAATGGATGGTAGTGGATTGGATGTCTCATAGAATTTAAAAGACACCCAAACCTATTTAGCCCTGGAAATGCAGCAAAAAAGGGCAGGAAGCATAGTTTAATTTTACCTAAGGGGCGACATTAAAGTTGTTGGGCTCAGTTGATGTGCTGGAGTTAGGTTATTTTCTGTGACCTAGAGAAACCAACTCTTAGGTGTTGGACAGTTTTGCAAAACAAATGTTAATTACATTTGTAGCTAGACATTGGCCATGGCATGAGTATTTACACTAAAAAATTCGCAAATGCTACAAAAAAGGACTATCAGCATGTCACCTCTCAGTTTTTTGTGATGAGCATTGAATTCAAAGGAGAGGTTATTGGAATGACTTAGTTTTACTATCTACTTATCCGCTAGTTATGTATGCCAGCAGGACAGGGTTATAATACACAGGCATAGTCTAGTCCAGTACATCAGGGCTGTCTTCAGGGAAGGGGACTTTTATGAACTGGGAAACTACTCAAGGGCTTTCTACATAGTCACTATCCCTTTTAATATAATATATGGACATTTTAACCAAGGCTAAGCAATTAGAAAATTAGAAGACATAACATGTGCCCTTAGTGGGAAAGAATTTATGTACCAAGTCATCACTGTGATTAATGGTTTGCCTAATCCAGTGGGTCACAACTAAATACATATGCTAATCACCTGGGTCTTTTAAATAGAGACCAATAGTGGGTCCCATTAGACAGAGAATCTGCTTTAATGGGGGTATTGATACATTTTAAAAGCACCTTCAGTACTTTTAAATTCTAATTTCAGTACTAATGATAATGCAGGATCACTTGTTAAATAATAAATGACTCGTAACCAGGATTGACAGCAACTGAGATTAAAAGTTGATATCATTAAGGGAAGTGATATCTTTACTTATTTGTCCTTTGCTGCTAAATGAGACTATAACCTATGAACTTTTTGACGATTGTATGTAACAAACTTAAATTTATGTGATAGACAGTAAATTAAAACTTGATTTACTCGGAAAAAGGATGAAAATAAAGGCACTGACAGGGTCTTCAGGATCAGGGCCAATCTCACTACCTGGGGAGTATAGATTAGTGCTGATGAACTGAAAAGAAATAACTGTTGTAACTTGACAGTAGTGTGTTAAGTATCTTCTTGGGATTAATAAGTCACATAGTTTTTATTTATAAAACTTAAAAAGTTCTCAGATAATAAAAATATAGGGAATTTTCACTATTGGAAACATGAGAATTTTTAGGAATGCTTAAAAGCAGTATTTGCTCACTTATTGATTCCATTATTTGATCCAACAATGATTTATTCAGACCATAATTTATGTGAAGTGTTGTATTAGATCCCAGAAATGTAGTACCTGATTTTATTGAATCTCCATTTTGGCAGAAGAGACAAATATTAAATGACTCATTATAATTTAGATATTTAATTAAGGTAGAAGTAGTGCTATCAAGCACTACTTCATTTGAAGTAATTTTATGAGATCATACAAGAAAATCTGAGACCTAAAGCCTATTTGGGAAGGTCAGGTGAGATGAAGAGGCTTTTGGAAGCAATACATGAGTTAAGATTTGAATATTTGAGGGTTGCATTAATAAAAGAGTAGAGATTAATAAAAGAGTAGAGATTAATAGTAGAGTAGAGATTGTTTCATCAGGATAAAACATCATGCACAAAGGGCCATTTGACAAGGAAAGAGATATTAAGGAACTGAAAGAAATCTAGGGCATCTGTTTGGTCAGGGAATGAAGGGAAAAATGAGTGATAAAGAGGGCATAAAAATGATAACCCAGGAACACCTAGTTCCAGATCATGTCAATATGCATCTTAGGGTAATGAAAAATAATGAAGGAGTTTTGAGAACAGTACTGTGTAATAAAGAATTTGACTGGTCTTTGACCCTCCTTCCTCAGAAGTAACTTCTAAGTCTTTGGAGTTTCCCAAGCAGTAGTAATGTCTTCATTGTTCATGGCAGACTCCTTGAGCCTCGTTTGAGTATATGCTCCTGAGATGACTAAGGACCAGCTGTTCACACCAGAAAGAGCAAGCGTGTGATTAGAGATCCGAGGCTCTGAGACACATTAGCCCAACCTCTAGAGAAAACAGGGGATGCAACCACATAGTGATTCCATCAATCACCCTAAAGAGTGATGTTCTAGAAAAACTCTAGATTCCTGAAACTCAGGTGAGTTTTCTGGTTAGAGATGCTCACTGATGTGGCAGAACATGATGTGTGCTCTGAGCACAGAGGCTTCTCAGACCATGTGCTGTGTGTCGCTTCATTTGGCTGTTCCTGAGCTGTATCCTTTGAAATGGAACTGTAGTTGTGTGCACAGTGCTTTCTTGAGTCCTAGCAAATTATCAAATGGGAAGAGTTACAGAAAATTCTGAATTTATGGCCAGTTGGTCAGAAGTGTGAGTTGAGAAATCCCTAAACTTGTGCCTGGTGTCTGAAATGAAGACAATCTTGTGAGAGACTTACTCCTGTGAAATATACACCAATTAAAGATAGTATCAGCATTCTGGTGTGTGTGTGTGTTTTGTGGTAAGTTTTTTACTTAGTTCTCCTATGTTGTACTTTAAACTGATTTCTGTCACTTTCTCTGCAAAGCTTTTCCAACTTGTAAGTCTTATTATGTGGTTTCCAGCTGCTGTCATATATAGACCTTGGAAGAAAATATATGCAAAGAAGTCATAAAACTGGGCAATGTTACCCTGTAAACTTTAAAAACTCAAAATGCAAGATAAGTACTCCTACTAAAGCATGCATACAGACAAATCTTCTATATATCATGTATTCAAAAACTGGTGGAAAGAAATCTTAGGTCAGAGTGTACTTCTTAATGTATTCCTTGAACTTCCAGAATTCCTCTGAGGACTTGCCTGGTCCTGCTCAGGAATCAGTCCATCTACAGCAACTCTGTTTGAAGCTTTGGCTGCGCTGGGTCTTGGACACTGGTTACCTTTTTAAAAAATTAATTTTTTGGCACATTTTTGACATATATAATGATCACATTCATCATAGGGAATTTGTACCTCTGTATAATATATCCTGTCTTTTTTCCTATTCCCATTATCTTCCCTTCCCTTCAGTCCTTCATCACCTCTCCCATTACAAAACTTTTTCTATTGTTTTTCTTCCATTTTTTTTATCCCTATTCCCTCCCTTTCCTTCCCCTTTCCCCTCCCTGTTCCTCTTCCCATTTGAACATTTTCTCCCTATTTCCCAATATCTACCATCCATTTTGGTTCTTATTTACCCTTTGGGTTTTTCACACAAGAGAAACAATGCAATATTTAAACATATATATCAAAGCAGGGGAAGAGAAGAAGAATTCACCAAGAAGCAAGCCCTCCTTGTGAATCTGCGCTGTGCATGGGCCACTGGGGGGAGAGCCAGATGCCAGTCCCTTCTGGCGCACAAGTTGGGAAACAAGAAGAGCCAACCCTCTCCCCCTTCACTGTAAGCGACCGGCTGATCCAGAGAAACACAGGCTGCGATGATAGCTATTGAGGTAAAATACAACTTAATGCTTGTAGTGTTTAGTGTTTCACTGACTTTGCAGGTCTAAAACCAGTAGTCTGATCATCTATTCAGAGAATAACAATATGCAATGTAGCGTCTATGGGGGATCTCCTTCTGAAGGTGGTAGCCATTGTTAATTCCCTATTATCTTGTTTTGAAGTCCTGCATCATTTTCATTGTTTTGTTGGGTTGGGTTTTGTTTTGTTTGATTTTATTATATCCAATGGCATGGGCAGCTATTTTAAAGATAACAAGATGTAAAATTTGGTAGCCATTTTGGATTTACTACTATCTTGTTTTGAAGTCCTTTATTGCATTCATTGTTTTGCTTTTATTGGTTCTGTTCTATTTCTGTTTGATTTTTACTATGTCTGAAGGTATCTGCAGCTATTTTGGAGACAATGTGAGGAATTATGGTAACCATTGGTGATTTCCTATTGTTTTGAAGTCCTGTGTCATTTACACTGGCTTGTTTTTGATTGGCTTTATTCCTGTTTTATTTTGCTTGGTTTTCTTTTCTTTAAAATAAATACATATGTCAATTTGTTTCACTTATAAGTATGGTCTCATAGTGCCTCCATTTACCAAAAAAAAATGCCTCAAGTTTATCCTTTTTTATGACAAAGAAGTACTTCCTTTTATATGAAAATTATATTTTCTTTATCCATTCATCCACTGATAGGCAACTGAGTTGTTTTGAAGAGTTAACTATTCCAAAGTTTACTGCTATAAACATGAGTGTGTGTATATATTGCTGTGGTATGACACTTTTAACTCTTTTGGGAAGATACCTAGAAAGAGAATAGTTGGGTCAAATAGAAACTCTAGTTTTAGTTTTTCTGAAGTATCTCCATCATGATTTCCAATTTACCTTCCCACCAACAGTGGAGGAAGGTTCTTTTTTCCCACAGTCTCATCGGCATTTGTTATTGTTTGATTTCTTGATGATAGCCATTCTCTTTGAAGTGAGATGAATCTCAGTGTTGTTTTAATCTGCCTTCCTCAAATGACCAGAGATGTTGAACATTTTTTCATGTATTTGTTTGCTGTTTGTACTTGTTCATCTGAGAAATGTCTATTCACTTCAGTTGTCTGTTTTTGGATTGGGTCTCTAATTTGGGAGGGGGGATCTGATTTTTTAAAATTCTTTATATATTCTAGATGTTAGTCCTTTGTCTGAGGAATACCATGTAAAATTTTTCCCAGTCCGTGGGTTGTCTCTTCACTATGTTGGTGATTTCTTTTGCTGTACAAAGCTTTTATAATATGATATAATCCCAGTTTTGATTCCTTGTAATATTTCCTGTGCAGTCAGGGTCTTGTTCATAAAATCTTTGCCGACACCTATGTCTTCAAGAGATTTACCTATTTTATCTTCTAGCAGATTAAGTGTTTCTGAATATTTGGGTATTTGATCCTTTTCAATTTTAGTCTAGTGCGTGGTGAGAGTTGTAGGTCTAAGTTTAATATTTGCCATGTTGATAATGTTGGCAATCTTGACAACTCTTTTGATAACCCTGAAACTTCCAGATAGTACATGACTACTGACCTGCCAGTGTAAGTCTATTTACTACTGTGTCCTATAAAATAGTTTTGAAAAACTACGTATCTACTTAACATTAAAATTTAAAAATTTTAAGTCTAAATCTCATATATTTAAAATTGTATGCTTGTATAGTTGTCAATGATATGATTTCTGACATATTATGAATGTTGACATTTAAAGTTTATATTTTAAAATGTATCTAGTGGAATGTGAATTTATGAGGATTTGATACATATCTAGACTAAAAAGAACATGTTCTTTTTTAATAGTTGTAGATTTCTCCCTTCCTCCCCACTTCACTTTCTCTCCAGAATTTTAATCTATTATATTTTATGATTGAAAGTCTTTATATTATTATGAATGTCTGAAACAAAATTAGGTATATAATTGCAACGTAAAGGAAAATTTAATTTTCAGTTACCACAAAGGCTAACCATTTTTTAACTCTTCTGGTTTGCATTAGCACTACAGTTATTACTGGTATCCAATTGATCAAAACAAGGTAAACATATTATAATTTTTGACAATCAAATTATCTCATATATATCTTTTAAGAAGATGAATGAGTCTTGTTTTTCAATCAGTGCATCTATTTGTGAAGGTTGCTAGAGTGAATCAAGATTCAGTATCAGTTTTTTTCCTATCTTAAAGAATTTTCATGTAAGTCTTGAGGAATTTTGATTATGTAAGTTGGTAGTTGGGAATGTAACAAGTTCTATTTTAGCCATGTCATTCAGTTCTTGAACTCCTTATTATATATATGCCAGAAGTCACATGGAGATCTATCTTCAAAAAGTATTTTTAATTATCTACCAGTTACATCTTCCTTTAATTTTGTTGAAAGCAAAGATTTGGAAAGCACTTGAAATGTAGAAGGATATGTTACCCTGTGAGTAAAGGCATTGAGTTTCTCAATACCAACAACAATACTGCATATTTCTCTTTACTTATGTCACAGACTTTTCTCATCCAGGAAGAGTATCAGTAATATTAGCCATGGAGTAAGGTTGACCTGTCCTTGTCAACTGAAAGCAAGAATGGAAAAGAGATCTCTATGACATCTCAACTACAGGAACATTATTGGATCCCATTTAGATGGGGTACATGTGAAGCTGTGGTTCTGGAGAACACCCCTTATCTGATCCACCTGTTTGCCTGGATGTCCTATGAAGTCTTTCTGATTATGCTCCTTGAAGACACTTACCCAGCTGATAAGGTTTATGGTAAGCCCTAAGTAGGATGGGCCTTCCTGACTTGTGAGCTTCGGTACTACTACTGAATTTTTGAAGGATTTATTCACATTTGCAAGCCTGTCAATTTAGCTGTTATAGTACAGATTAAAACATAGTTATAGGAAAATGCATACTATAAACATAGACTTTAAAGTCTTACACAGATACTTTATAACAAAATAATCTGTATGTACCAGTCAGTGTTTTACTAAAGAAACAGATATAACACAAGATATACAAATGTATAAGACACTACAAGATCAACTTACAATCATTACCCACAGAGTCGGATGAAGAAGAGTGCAGAGGGTGTCTGCACATTGGGGACCGAAGGTTCCAGTCTAAGGTCTGGAGTTCATTGCAGTGTCCCCGAAAGTCTGTATCAGGAGGATGACAGGTCTGTAATGGGAGGCTGAAGAGTCTGCGTTGGAGAGCTGAAGAGTCTACGCTGGAAGGTTGAAGGATCCAAGGCACAAGTTGAACGGTTTGTGCCGGAAACTAGGAGATGATGTCCAAGCTGAATGTGAAGACTGTAGCTCCTCAGAAGAACAGAAATCAGTCTGTCCTTCCTCATTTCCCCTTTATACTGTCCAGGTGATGAGCTGCCCTAGGGTGGGTAATCTACCCACTAGGGTGTAGAATTGCTGAGCCTATTTAGTTGAGTTTCTAAACTTCTTAAATTGACAAAATCAATCAGCCATTACACTGAAATAAACTTATTTTTTAAAAGAGTATCTGCCATTCTTTACATGATTTTATGAGGTTAGAAAGCTTGATGAACTTTCACCGGCATACATAAACTTCTATACTTAGGGATATTTTATTTTGTTATTGTTAAAAGATACATGATAGAAAATTCTGACCAGAGAATTGATATTTGAGACTAGCATTTGAGCCTCTACCTGGCTTTCATTTATGTTTTTTAAGGTTCTTGTAGCAGTTTTTGTCTTTTAATGAGTAGTGTCTTGTCCCCAATGTTCTAAGGGAAATACTCTGTGGCAAGAATTGTTCAGAAAGCCCCAAAGTAGTTCCACAGCAACTCTGGTCATAACCTACTTGACAGTTCCAGTTATCCTTGAGCCTCATGGGACAGATGACAGCCGAGCCTTGCCTTTTTCAATAGACAATGTCATAATTTTGCCTCAAGCCCCAGACAACGTTAGGAGGTGAATTTTTATACCATTTTAAAGGAAACTTTTCAGCTACTAGTATTCTTTTGACCACTTCTTAGTATTCCCTAAGAACTGGGAGGGTTGAGCATATAGTAATTACTGAAACCTTTCTCCTGGTGGCTCTAAACTGGTGTGTGCTTGAGAATAATGTGGGTAAGTCTTTACAATGTAATCAGATCTTGATTCAGTAGATTTGACACACTGCCTGTTATTAAGTGTTCTGCAGTATTCCCAGACATTATCTAGTACTTCATTGCAGCATCAAAATTTGCATCTCCTAGTAAAAAATAAGATAGAGATGATTCTTCATTAGGTGGTATACATAGTATAAGTTAAAAATGATGTAGTAATTATTTGGTAGTATCAGTGAAATAGAAAAATTGTTCTTTTACACAACAACAAAAACCTATAATGGTCACATTTTCAGATCTATTCTCTATATTCTTTACTAAGAAATATCAGCAGATTGCAGATACTATTGATTTGGATGATTTTTATTTTCATTACATTCTCAGTCTCTTAGTATTCTGCTTTAAGTAGTTCATTGTATTGTAAACCAAGCCAAATGTAAAGTTTTGTCTGCATTTACATACATCAAACCCAGGACTGAACTTGCATCATGGTTTAGCAAAGAACTTGCAATTTCCCCATGGCCTGATAGCCTTGCAAAAATTGCAGAAGGAACCAACATTATTATATGCCCACTCTGCAAGACATTGTGGTTGGGGTTATTACTTCCATTATTTTATAGATTAGGAAACTGAGGTTAGAAAGTTTGATGAACTTTCACTGGCAGAAATGGCAGAGTGGAGCAGGAACCTCATCTGTTGACTGCAAACTTGCATTAATAATGTTGACAAAGAACATGCATAGCTCAGCAAGATAAACACTAACTCACTGGAGAAGATTTGTATACAAACCCATAGCCAGTATCATTCTGAATAGGGAAAAACTGAAAACGTTTACTTTAAAATCTGGAGCAAGGCAAAAACATCCATTCTCATCACTGTTCTTCAATATAGTCCATGAAATTTTAATGAGACCAATCAGGCAAAAGAGAAAATAAAAGGGATACAAGTTAGAAAAGATTAAATTATCTTTGTTTGTAAATAATCTGATCCTATACTTAAAAGACCTCCACCAAAAGAATTTTAGAGCTAATAAATGAATTCAGCAAGCAAACAAGTTATAAAATCAACAATAGAAAAGTAGCTTTACTATAAAGCAATATTGGACTAGCTGAGAGAGAAATCAGGAGAAAAATATATTTTCAATGGATTAAAAATATCTAGGGATCAGTCTCACCAAGGAGATGAAAGACCTCTGTGATGAAAATTGCAGAACACCGAAGAACTTGAAGAAGATACCAGAAGATGGAATAACTGCCCATGTTCATGGAGTTGCTGGATTAATGCTGTCAAAGTGGTCATTTTAGCAAAACCAATCTACAGATTCACCACAATCTCCATCAAAATGCTGATGACATTCTTCACAGAAGTAGGAAAAAATAATTCTAAATTTCATATGAAAACACAAAAGAGCCAAAATAGCTCAATAAATCCTAAAAAAGAGTAAATTACTCTGCAAAGCCATAGTAATAAAAAATAGTGTGATACTAGCACAAAACTAGACAAGTGAGCCAATGAAACAGAATAGAGGTCACAGAAACAAACCATACAACTACAGTCATCTAATTCTCGACAAAGGGACCAAAACTATACTTTAAAGAAAAGACAAGCTCTTTAACAAATTGTGCTGGAAATACTAGCTATATTCTTGTAGAAGACTGAAACCAGATCTCTAACTCTGTGCAAAAATCAATTTAAAGTGGATCAAAGACTTGAAGCTCGGAAATAGCTAAAAGAAAACAGTAGAAACACTTGAAGCCACAGGCACGGGCAAATACTTCAAAATAGGAATTCAGTAGCACAGGAAATGATGGCAAGAATCAATACATGAAGCTACATAAAATTAAAGTTTCTGAATAGCAAGGGAAACAACTGACAGAGTGAAGAGACAGCTTACAAAATAGGAGAAAACCCTTGGCAGCTACACTTTTGACACAGGATTAATGTCTACAATATATAAAGAGCACAAAAATTTAACTTTAAAGGATCAAATAGCTCAATCAATACATGTGCAATTGAATTGAGCTGACATTTCTCAAAAGTAGAAGACCAAATGGCCAATAAGTATATAAAAGCCATTCAACATCTCTAGCCACCAGGGAAATGAAAACCAAAACTACACTGAAATTCCATCTATTCTCAGTCATTATGGCAGTCATCAAGAATACAAAAAACAATACATCTTGCTGAGCATGCAGGGAAAAAGGAATCTTGCTACACTACTGGTAGCAATGTAAATTAGTATTGCTACTATGGAAATCAGTATGGAGATGCCTCAAAAAACTAAAAATAGAGCTATCATTTGGTCTACCTATACCACTCATTGGTATACTTGGTGTATACCTGAAGAAATTTAAGTCAGCATACTATAGGGACACATGCCATGTTCATTGTGGCAAAATTAACAATAGCTAAAATATGTAGCCACCCTAGGTCTCCATTTATAGATGAATAAAGAAAATATACATCTATCTCAGTCATAAAGAAGAATAAAAGTTTGTAATTTGCAGGAAAATAGATGTGTCTGCAGACCTTCATGTTGAGCAAAGTAAGTCAAACTCAGACATGTACATATAACATGTTCTTCTTAATATGTGGAATTTAAAGGAAATGACAAGAAAGTAAATGGAAGACTTATTAGATAAGAAAAAAGGAATAAGGGGGAGGGGAGGAAATGTAGGGGCAGTGTTATGGTTTGTGTCTCAATGTCCTCCCAAAGCCTTATGCAGTCATAGGTGTGGCTTTTTCAGAGGTGGCTGGACCTAGAGTGTGTGATGCTGGGATTGAAGATGTGTGATTACTAAATTGGTCCACTGATGGGCTTGTCACCACCTTAATCCTGGCAGCGTAGATACAATATAAAAGGGGCAGAAAGATGTTACCCATTGCTTTGCTATAGTCTGCTCACCATGAACTGTTACCCTTCTGCCATTTGCCACCCTGCCTTTGAGCCAGACAATTATGGACTGAAACTTCTACAAACTGTGAGCTAAATAAACCTTTCCTCCCTTAACTTTGGGCATTGGATATTTTGTCTCAGCAACAAGAGAAAAGTAACTAAAACAGGTGAGTAACAATGGTGATAGATTAGATCAGGTGATCCTTGAAACCCAAAAAAATGTGAAACCAAGGAAGAGAGTGGAATGAAGAGGCTGATGGGAGGATGAGAAAAATCAAAGTGTGATCTGCTTATACAAATCTGCCAAAAGGAAATCCATTCATCTGGATAAGCAATGAAAAGGAAGAAAAGGATTTTTAAAAAAATGAAAACCCACCTTAATATTGAAGTAGCTGAGTTTCTGAGGGTCTAAACAGTGCCAATAAAGGGGACTCTCCATTCTCCAAAGTTATAGCCAAGATTTTAAACTTTGAATTTTCATATTCAGTTAGTTGAGGCTGCCCATTATTTACTTCTCTAAGTGGCATGGATTTTGCTGCAACCACAATATACCATTACTGCTACAATATATTATTACTGCCTTACCTTATTTATGAATACAAAGACAAAGATATGGACAGGAAAATTGAACCTGGAGAAAAAAATACTGTCAATAAATTCTTACGCTATTTTCTTTTCTTTCATTTTAAAGAGAATAAAACCCAACGAAACAAAACAGCCCGTCAAAACAAAGCAGCGAAAGTTGTACAGAACTTCAAAACAGGATAATAGGAAACCAACAATGGCTACCATAATATAGGTTTCTATCTTCACAGTAGTTGTTCATACCATCAGACATAGCAAAATCAAACAAAGCAAAACAGTAAGCCAATCAAAACATAACATTGAATAAAACGAAACAACAAATCAGAACAAAACAAAACAGTGAGAACAATACTGTACATTGTTATATTCAAAATAGTTGCTTAGGTTTACCAGAAACAGGGATAAAACAAACAGCAAAATGGAACAAAACATTGGATTTCAAAAACAAGACAGATGGAAATCCTCCACAGTTGATACAGTACACACTGCCATCCTCCAAGTAGATGCCCAGACCACCTGCCCCAGCCTGCAGAGTCAACCAAACAATACAAGCATCAAGCTATTCTCTTCCCCTCAGTTGCTATCATCTCACCCTGAGTCCTCTGAATCAGCGGGGAGGAGGGGAGAAAATGTTCGTCTGGTTTTTAAGCCTGTGCACCAGCTGGCTCACGGGAAAATGTGGTTTCTCTTTTAGTTGAGGCTCTTACCCATCAGCATGGCAGGGCCTGCTTCATGAGAAGGTGTGCTTTCTCTTCTGGCTGAGGCGCTTACTGATCAGCATAGTGGAGCCTGCTTCACGGGAAGGCATAGTTTCTCTTCTCTCTTACACTATTATCTTATACACGGTGAAGTTAGGAGCCATACACTAAATTCTACTTATATTGATAGCTTCTCCATCCCCCAAATAGTGATCCAAATATTGTTTGTTGGTTAAACAACATTTGGAGTAGACTATAATGGAGAACACACATGGTCTTCAAAGCATCTCTTTTTATCTTACCACCATCTTTGGCTCCAACAAAAATAGTCAAACACACAAAACTCTTTTGATCTCAGTAACAGATACACACTTCAGAAACAACCTGTTGAGGAATGTTTATGAGTTCAAAGTGCACAGTAATGAAAAGTGTGTACTTTTGAGGCTCAGGACACCACCCATGAAGCACAGAGGGACATGGGGTTTGCAGTTGTACAGAAGCAATTCTAAAATGTCCTTTTTGGCAGATCAAATAATGCAAGCACCGAGTTTAATTTCTTTCTAAATTTTTCTTGGTCCATTAGTTTACCAGCTATTTTAGTTTAGTCTGTTATATTAAAGTGCCATAGACTTTGTGGTTTATAAAAAGAAATTTATTTCTTCCCATTCTAGAAGCTACCATTCTAGAGGCCAAGGTTGGAATGCCAGTATGATAAAGTGCTGGTGTTGACCTTTTTCCAGATTTCAGACTATCATCTTTTTGTTGTATCTTGCCATGGCAGAAAGGGGCCAAGAGAGTGCCCCAGGCTTCCTATTATAAGGGCACTAATACCAATCATGAGGATCCCACCTTCATGACCTAGTTGCTTCCATAGTCCCTGCCTCCTAACACCATCACATTGGAGGTCAGGACTTCATCATATGAATTTTGAAGAGATACAAACTTCAAATTCATAACATTAGCCTGCAGGAATCATAAATGTAATTCAGGCACTAAGAAGGAGAATTTACAACATCAAACCTAAAATCTAAGATATATGTAAGGCTTAAAAACATTTGTGAAGCTGTCTAAATGTGAGTTTCTTCCATATTTTTATATTTTCTCCCTCAGTCTTTGGCAGTGGCTGTGCACACATCCAATTTCATTAAACTTTATCAAGATTTTTCAAAATATTCAACTTGATGCTTATAGATGGAAGATCTTTCTTTTTCTTCCCACTGATCATGAGATGTTCCATTAAGCAAAGTAATTACAATAACGACAACTGGAACAAACAAGCTTGAGACAAAATTCATCCTAGTTAGGGGAACAGTTCTGGGGCACACCAGAAGCTACATTTTCTGTTGCATCACTAAGTATTACAGAAAAAGAGAGCATGGATTAATCTACTGACTCAACTTTTGTACCCAATTATTGCAAAATACGCGTGCAAAATGGGACTCTTGTAAATGAGTTTTCTCCCTCATTGCCCCTTTGGCTGTTACAGCACACTCAGACCTGCTCTGTGGAGCCAGCGATTTCCTATGTCTTAGATAAAACCACAGGCAGCCTCCATAGTTTCTTCTGGTTATTCACACAGTAAACTGTTACAAATTCCTCTTTCTCAAAACATTCTAGGTGCAGTAGTCAATATGTCCAGTTTAGTATTATACTAAAAACTGGACCTCAGTCAACGTTCATCTCAACCCCTGCTTGAGCGTGCCCTGGGGAGGAGGTACACATGCTCTAGCGTCTTCTCTAGTTCTCCATGCTTCACGTTTATCCCTGCTAAACCTGGATTCCGGAGGAAGCAATCACAGCATTTCTCTGGCCAGTCAAATGCTCAAGAACTGATAATAGAAAAAAGGATACACTAAACTATGTGCTATCAAAGCGTTGAGAGACGCTGTTTACAAATTAGGAGCCCTACCTCAAGTCTGCATACCAAGGAGTATTGGTAAATCTGAATGAAACGAAGCTCTTGCACAAACTGCAGACTGGTCTTGAAATCAATAAAAAGAATGCTCTTTGGCTTTCCTGTATGAATTCAGCAAATTCAGAGAATGGTTGTCTCTGGATAACACATGACCAATATGGTTAAAATTCCTTAAAGGGAGCTCACTTGCTTAGCATGTGCAAGGACCTAGATTTGATCTTGAGTACAACAAAGAAAAAGCAAAACAAATTAAAACAAAGTTTCTTACGTGTACTCCTCTTCCAGGTCAACCAGGACCCTGAATTTTATATTTAGTGTTCTCTTGCCTTTAAACGCGACTATGTGTCTATCTATGTATTATTCTTGAGCAAAGTATCACTTATTTGGCTTGTTTTTGAATGATGTATTATTGGCATCACACTAAGTAATCTTCTGCTACATGTTTGCTTGTTTGTTGAGTATTGTATTTGTTTGATTCACCAATACAATGACATGTATTAACAGTCCATTTTTATTACTCTGTCCTTTTTAGTTATATGATTATTCTACTCATTGATGAACATTTAGGTTGTTTTCAGCTTTTAGTCATCGACATGCTATAATACACATCTTTGTGCATGTCTTTAACTTTTTAAGAGAAAATTTAAGGCCTAGGACAGTATTGTTTTCCTTCAGAGAGGATATTTCATTCCTTCTGTCAAAAACCTGCACAGCAGCCACCTAGAGCCATCAGCCAATTTCTGAGCTCCTCGAGGACCTCCTGCTGGTCTGTATCCTGTGCAAAAGTTACTTTTTTTCTAGATTTATCTTTACGACTGGGATGCAGTAAGATCAGGGTTATCAGGGTCCCAAATTTGGGACAGACCTGGAATACAACTTTTTTGAAATTTATTTCAAGGTGATCCCATCCCAAATGACATTGTTCAGCATCCTATAAGTTCTTTGGTGTATTTGAGAAGATTTCTTTAAAACATTTCAAACGTTTTTAGTTGTTCTCAGTAGGAGAACTGATTCAATTTACCTATTCTATCATTTCTAGAAGTGGAAGTTCCACAATTTTAATAGCTATTGAAAATTTGCTCTCCCAAATGGCTCACTCACCTTCTCACTGGTGAGCAGTACTTCCAGTGATGAAAGATATTTACTTTCCTGTGTATAACTTTCTGTACACTTTGCTTTTTGTGGCATGGACATATATTATGTATTTGAACCATTAAAAATAAAAAATCAATTATCATTAATTTGGGAGGCAGTTTGCCCTCAGGAAACGAAATCAAATGCTCTAATTGCTTTTGTTTGCTTCCTTGTGTCCTCTCTGATTCAATATTGAACGATTGCTGTGTCAGCCTAGACATTTTTTTATGGATAATGATGTCTGCCCTCACACAATCTAGGGTGGTTAGTGTCATCCGATTAGAAGGATCAGAAGATCACAGTGGCTGAAAAGAATTCAAACAGGAAGTCCTAATGTAGATAAGAGGAGTGATTAGTTTATTTGTTGGGATGGAAAAATGATGTTTTCAATTCTTTCCCCACTGAAGGCATTCTTGTATTTAAAAAAATTCAAATTAGGAGAGCATGCCAATAGTGCTAATGCTGTAGGTGCAATCTTACAAATTTCATACTCAGTTTTATTCAGTACAGTATTTAAAAAGAAAACAAGATGGACATAGTGGTACTCATTTGTAATCCCAGGCTGAGGTAGAGGTTGCAGGTTCATGCCTGGCCTGGCAACTCAGTGGTTTAGCAAGATCCTGTCTCAAAAAAAAATTTTGATATCTTGGACTCTTGTTTATTTATTATTTTTTATTTTAAAGAGAATAAAACAAAACAAAACAAAACAAATAAAACAGAAAAAGCAGATCAGAACAGAACAATGCAAACAATACAGTACTCCAAAACAAGACAACGGGAAATCAACAGTGGCTACCACAGTGTCTCTTGTTTTCTTCAAAATAGTTGTTCATACCTTCACACACAATAAATTCAAACAAAACAAAACAATATAAAACCAATCAAAACAAAAGAATGAAAGCATTACAGGCCTTCAAAACCAGACAATAGGAAATCAACAATGGCTACCATAATGTCTCTTGTTTTCTTCAAAACAGCTATTCATACCTTCTCATATATTGCAATCAAATAATAGAAAACAAACTAAAACCAATCAAATCAAAGAATAAAAGCATTACTGGACTTCAAAACATGATGATAAGAAATTGGCAATGGCTACCTTGTCTCATTTTCTTCAAAGTAACTGTTCATACCATCACACATGACAAAATCAGTTCCTGTAAACTCTTTCAGAGTAGTTCTAGGCATGTATAAGCCTATAAACATGTACATCTATCCTTTCTGTGTTAGAGGGAATACCAAAACAAAACACAAGAAAAACAAGAAACAAATGACACAAATAAATAGCAATAACAGACAGCCCAAAATAGTAACAATACAGGTTTTCAAAAAAAGGTGGTAGGAACACAATGAAGGTTGTTATTTGGTATGGTTATCTTCAAAAGAGTTACTCAGACTACCAGATACAAACATACAGAATTGATCTAATCCTATGAATGTTAACTGTTTTGTTCCAAGAACTAATAGAATTAGTAGTGCAATCATATTAGCTATCTTAAGCATATAAATACAAATTTATACCTTTTTTTCTTTTCCTTTCCTCCTTTTCTCCTTTTTCCTGAGTTATTTTTTCCCATTGAGCAGTTTCTTATCCTTTCATAGTATTTACTGAAGATTTTGTATCTTATTTACTCTTTCAGTTTCTTACACTAGGGAGACAATATGCTGTTTACACATGTGGGCTTGATTTATTTCACTTATGAGTATGGTATCAGGTCGCATTCATTTACCTATAAAAGCCTCAATGTGATCCTTCTTTATAGTTGAGTAGTACTCCATTCTATAAAAATACCACATCTTTTTTATCCATTCCTCAGTTGATGTGCATTTGGGTTGTTTCCAAGATTTGGCTATTACAAATTGTGCTGCCATAAACATGGGTGCACATATATCACTGTGGTATGATGATTTCAGTTCTTCTGGGAACATGCCCAGAAGCAGAATAACTGTATCAAATGGGACTTCCAATCCCAGTTTTTTGAGGAACCTCCAGACTGATTTTTCACGGTGGTTGTACCAGTCTGCACTCCCACCAACAGTGGAGAAGGGTTCCTTTTTCTGTCTCAAAATCAAAAAAAAAAAAAAATAGAGCTGGAGAGTAGCTCAGTGTGAAGGATCTGAATTCAATCTCCAGTGCTGAAGAATAGAAAAGAAAAATCAAATGTCTAGGATTATTGAAATGCTCTAAAAAATAAAACATTAAGTTGGAAAATGAACTATGATCAATTCTCATAATTTGTTTTATTTTTCTTCTTAAGACATGTTTAAAAGGGAAGGTGATATTTCTAATTGGGAATTAATTATTTGAAAGACTGATACCTAATAAATGTCCTGTATCTGCTATTACAATGGTTTGTCCTTATCCACAGGGGATAATTCTGAGACCTCCCCCAGTGGATGTCTAGACATGTGGCTAGGTACTGAAACCTTATGTAAACTATGGTTTCCTATATACATGCATCTATGATTAAGTTTAATTTCTAAATTAGACACAGTAAGGGATTAATAATAAGACAATTATAGCAATATAAAATTAATAATAGGACATTATTATAGCAATTAATAGCAATTATAACAATATAAAATTAATAATAGAACAATTATAGCAATATAAAATTCTAAGAAAATAATCTCTAAAATATTATATTTTCACCTTTTTACTTAAAAGATACACTTTATTGTTTCTCTTTGGCATATCCAGATTTCTAGCATCCCACTATTTATGTATTTTGGGACCATTAGTAAATAAAATGGCATATCTTAAACACAAGCGTGGCATTATGAGACAGCAGATTCGATACCTAGATGTCAACTGAGTAAATACAAGGTGAGTGTGGTACACGGTGTGGGCACACTGGATAAAGGGTGATTCACACCCCAGGTGGGGGAAAGCAGAATGAGATATTTCATCACTCTATGCAGAATGAACAATTTAAAATTCATAAACTTTTCCTGGAATTTTGCATTTAATAATTTTAGATGATGGTCAATTATGAGTAACTGTATAAACAATACAGTAATTCCCCTCTATCCATGGGACTACCAGATTATTATTAATAATACACTTTTACATGAATCTGGAGGATTTTACATTCTTAGTAACAATTTCCATTCAGGAGTGGGATCGCAAACTTTTCAAGGTGTATCAATCTTTGTTTTGTAGTCATAATTAATATACAGTGACCCTTAGACCTATAAATTAACGACTTGCCCCTGTAATAGAAACTAAGAAATCATTTGGAGTTAGACACCACAAAAGAGGTGGTCTCTGTCTTCAATGGTTGTGTTCTTTTTACATTTATTACAAAATTTTAACTTTTGTATAAATGGCAGGAGAATTCCAGACTAAAATTTAAAACAGTTTACAAGATGAGTGTGGTTCATTTGTAACAGGCTTACTTAACACAGTTACTTTAAATAGGTTTGTCTGTGTATTGAAAATTATTACATGGAACCTAATGAAAACTACTGAAATTAACTTTAATTGGCCCAGTAATAATTGGCCTGGTCAATTCAC